>VMDR010017352.1:0-20190 GCA_007922815.1 Macrotus californicus
TATATAGGGGGGGGAGTGGTGTGCAGAGCGGGGGGTGGGGAAGATGGGACAACTGTAATAATATAATCAATAAAATACATTGAAAAATAGAAGCAATGGAATTGTACACTTAAAAACAAGAATTGGACGAGACTGGGTGCACAGAACCAGAGTCATGGAAGTAAAGGGACAGTGCTGGGGGGCAGAGAGGATAATGGGGGAAAGAAGGGGAACTTGTACTAAGGACCCACGGAAAAGGACAATGGGGTGGGGACTGTCTTTGGGAGCAGAGGTTGGATGGGGCAGGCGAGAGCAATGGGCAGGAAAATGGGCAGTACTGTAACTGAACAGAAATAAAAAGTATAAATTAAAAAAACAAAGAAACCAGGAATCAGGGTTGGGAGGGAGTGGGTGAGGATAGAGGTGAAATATAATAGCCATGTGTTGTAAAGGTTGTGAATGTGTAGGTTCTACTGCCAGCCCCCCGGGGTCAATACCTAGGCCTGCCAATTATTAGCTATATGGCTCTGGGCAAGATAGTTAACTGCTCTTAGTCTTAGTTTCCTTAAGTGGGAAATGGGAGTAATCTGCAGGTTTGGACAGATTAAATGAGGCTGACACACATAAAACACGTGCAACAGTGTCTGGCTCATGTGAAACGCTCAGTGAACAGTAACTTTTATCATTTTCAACTATTTTTTCTCAGACCAGTTCCTTTGGGAGCATGTTTCTTCAGGGTCTGCCTCAGAAATCAGTAATTGTGACTTTTCCTGATGTTTTGTTGGCTTTGTCCTTTTCAATTGTTACCATCTTCCTTAACAAGGTATTATCCTTCAAAGATTTCATTTCCTGTGTGACTTAGTTTCTTCTTGGTTTCAGGCTGAAGATGAGGAGCAGCAGCAAGAGACACATGGAGACTGACTACAGCCACAGCAGTCAGTTCTGTGCCAGAGGCCTGACCCCGCCCCCAGGGGCCGCGGGTACTGGAACAGCGGAGGCGAACCCCAGACGACCCTCTCAGACCCTCCTCCTTTGGCGCTGCCTTTGGAACACCACTGGTCCAAGCCAGAGGCGGCAGCACTTCATTCACAGCCTGCCCGTGTTTCCTCTGGATTCTGCCTCGGTTCCCGCTCATATCCCAACAAGGGCCTCCTAAATGAGCAAAGTGCCTTGGCTCTTTTTAATAACAAAGGCCCCGCATGAGGCTAAATCAGGAAAACTCTGATGAATATTTTATAAATGGCACTCTGAAGGCACAGCTCAGACGGACACCACCACCACAATGGGGTTTATAGGCTCACTTATGCTCACCACACAGAACTGCAGCACTTTTTTCCATTCGAGTTTGCTCCAGAACAGATTTAAAAAATTATTTTTGTCATACTGTACATATCGACTGCTCGAGGCAATCAGCCGAGGAGAAATGTAAACATATGGACTAAGTTTCATGGCTTTGAAAAACATGGCAGAGCAAGACAGCGATATGTTCCTGTGCCCTGCTCTCTGGGGCTGCCACTCCGCTGGGCCGGTGTGTGCCACGATTGGATCACCTTCCCTGGGGCGGTGGGGGGGGGACCAGGTCGAGGAGCCACTCCCGTCTTTGCAATGACCTGTTCAAATAGGCAAAGGTTCTTGGGAAGCAACGTCTTAGAGAAGTGCTACTCAGCATTCTCTCCACCTCGAGAAATGCTCCTCTGCATGCAAGACCTTCCCCCCCGACACACACCCAGGACTGCCGAGACAGCCGGCAGAGCTGAGTGTGGCTGTGTGCGTCTGGTGTGTCATGAGTGTGCGAGCGAGATCCTTGTGGTCCTTGAAAAGCGAATGTAAAGTAAATGTAGTAATCAAATTTGTTTTCCTAAGTGTCGATTTTTCCAGATCTCCATTCTATCTGTTAAGTTGAGCAAGCATGTCCTACAAAAGAATGAACCAAAAATCAACTTTATTTTCCTGTTTTAATATCTAGACTTTATACATTTTCAGCATTTGCTAAAATGAATAGTGTTCTTCCAATGCCCTTGCACAATCGCTGGCTTCCTCTGGCTTGCCAGCTGAAACAGAAATGTGCACTGTGCTATTCACTCAGACACAACCCTGACTTGATGTGTTGTAAACAAAACGCTGCGCCTCTGAGAACACAACGTGCTATTCTCATCTACAGTGTATATATCTTGCCTTCTTGTCAAAATGTGTCCATTCCCAGGTAAAGGTAAAAAGAATAAAGGTTAAAAAAAATCACAAGCAGACAGTTCTACTATGACGCCAAATTGCCACGAGCATTTGAGTTCTGTGGTCCTCGCTGAAGGCCGGGCGGGACAAGGTAGGGAGCAGGTTATACATCATAGTGTGGCTCCTTCTCTTCCTTCCAGAAAGCTTATTGGGATGGAAGGATCACAACGGTGACAGCGGGGGTTCCGTGGGTACACTTGTCACACGCTCCTTTTCAGGGAGAGGGACTGGAACACGCACAAGCGTGTGTATCTGTGGCCTGAGCTTTGGGACCGAGATGCTTAGTGACAGTTTCCTTGGTGCACACCTGACAGTGTGCCTGTGTCACCCACAGCAGCTGTGGAGCTGCAGTTGGGCAGAGTTCAGGCTCTCCCTGGCTCCCGCCAACAGGACGGGACTGGGGCAGGCGCTGGGCGCAAGCAGGCGCACGGCCTTTCCAGGCAGAGATGTGCCTTAGTTTGAACTGCGGTGTTAGCACTTTCTAGCTGTGTGATTGGGAGTGTGAATTCACGTCTCTGGTCCTCAAGTTTCTCACGTGGACAAGAAGACTTGTCTGGATTTCAAAGCTGTTGAAGAGATGGAAAGCGAAGAGCCGGTGCTCAGAGGGGCAGCAGCAAGGGCAGCAAGAGAAGCCAGGGTGGAGGTCCGTACAATTCCTGAGGGACCCCTCAGCAGTGGGACACCAAGCCCTGCTCTCCCCCTCTGGATGCTGCCACCCCGCGCTGTCACGGGGGACTAGGCGGCTTGCAAACAGCAGGACCCCACAGAGACTGTTTTATCTCAAGGGTGACTCAGGCTGAAAGCACAGGTTGATCTGATCTGTGTTCATAATGAAGTGATTCAGGTTTTTAAACCTAAAAATTTTTTAAACTTAAATTTATTACACTATTTGAACCCTGTGGAGCCCCTAACATCTCCTGCAGTGTCAGGAAGGGCTGTCAGAGTAAGCAAAGGAAGGAGCAGAAAAAGGGACAGCTACTTTCACTGTGCCGGCCGTTTTACTTCAGTGCCTTTTTAATATTCAGAACCACCTTGTGAAGTAAAAAAGTTTAAATGTTTTTTTAATATGTATCGCCTTTATTTAAAATGTTACTTAGTTGCAAGCTTCATTGCTTTCATAAGCTATTTATGTCGGAAGGGTTGCGGACCCAGAAGAACTGCAAGGCTAGTACAGAGCTCACACATATTCCGCACACCAGTCTCCCTTATCCCACCTTACGTTGGTCTAACTTGCATTTGTCACAACTAGTGAGCCGACACCGACACATCGTTACTCACTGACGTCCACACTTCATCTGAATTTCCTTCTTTTGGCCTGATGTCCTTTTTCTCTCCCATGTTCCCACCCAGGACCCCACATAACATTTAGTTGTCACCTTTCTGCAGGCTCCTCCAGGCTGTGCCTGTCTCAGGTTTTCCTTGTTTCTGATGACCTTGACTGTTTTGAGTAGTGCTGGTCAAGTATTTTGCATGATGTCCCTCAATTGGGATTTGTCTGATGTTTCCTCCTTGTGATTAGACCAGGATTTTAGCTTTGGGAGGAGGGCTGTAGGGGTAAAGTGCCATTCTCATTGCACGGGAGTGTCCAGGGTGCATCTACCAACACGACGTATCACGGCTGGTGCTGGCCTTGACCAGCTGTCTGAGGTGCTGTCTGCCAGGCTTCTCCATGTGCAGCTGCTCTGTTTCCCCTCCTCTCCACACTGTGCCCTGTGGAAGGAGGACCCTATGCACGTTATTCACCGAAGGGGGTCAGGAGGTCTGCTCCACCTCTTTGAGGGTGAAGTATCTATCTATATTATTTGGAATTCTGCTGCATGGGAGATTTTTCTATTCTCCCCTATGTATTTGTGTGTTCTTGTATTTTATCCAATCTCTTATTTGTATTAATATAGGCTCATGAATATTTATTTAATACTTTAAGTTAAAATCCAACACTACTTTATTTTGTTTTTCAAACTGTTCCAAGTAGCCTTTGGGAGCTCCTTCAGTTGGCTCCTGTGTCCCTTTGACACACCCCACCCCTCCTTCTTTTCTGGCACTACAAGATCCCGTAGGCGCACCTTATATATTTCCTGTCCAGCCTCACAGTCAATCATTTCTCCACGGAGCCCTGGAGACTTGCTTTTGAGTTCTGTTGGTTGGGACCAAGGCCGCCTTTAGTCTAGGGCTGTTTGTCCCCACCACTGAGGCTTCCCCTTCTGACCACTGTACCCAAGGTTTTCCTTCTGTGGCTGGTGGGAACACAAACTATTGCCCTGTACGACCTCAGAAACTGTTCTGCACGTTCCCTTCTGGTGGTTCCCTCTTCAGGCACTGGGATGTTCCTCCCACAGTGAGCTGAGGACCGAGGGATCCTCGCAGATCTCTGAACTGGCTTTCCGGGCAGCGCCACCCTCTCAAAGACTCACCTTGTGAATTCCAGCTGCCTGGGCCTCTCGGATCCCTAACTTTGTCTCCTCAACCTAGAGACTCCTGGGCTCTGTTTGGTCCTGACCCTGTGCCGTAGCCTGGGAACCTCTCCAGGCGGTGAGCTGGAGAACAGTGGGGCTCCCCCCACTGTTCCCCCCTCAGGGACTACCATCCCGTGTTATCTATGTGTGGTGTCTGAACACCACTGTTTCATGTATCTTGTTTAGATTTCTAGTTGTCTACGGTGGGAAGGCAAATTCAGTTCCTGTGATTCTGCTCTTGGCCTGAGTAGAAGTTCTGAAATTCACTATGTAGAGGGTCTCATTAGGAAATGTGATTGGCTTTCCTGGATATAAATAGTACAAGCGAGGGACTCAGCTTTGACCACACAGCATCACGTGGTTAAAATATTGGAGCAGGGTTAATCTGTCTGTGTTACAATGAGGTTGCTGGAGGTAAAATATAAATGGACTGGACCGGGAGGCTCTGAAAGCCCAGGTGCCCTCCTGCATCTGCTACAGGATGAGCAGAGCTGGCGTCGGGGGCGGCGCATCACCAGGTGCACGTGCTCTTCTCGGGAGACGAGGCCTAGACTGGACAGCAGCGACTAAGCATTCTAAATGAAAACAGCCCACATGTGTGATGCACACACACAGAAGCAGCCTCTGAAACCAACAGGAGGATGATGGTTTCACAGGATTTCCCCTCGTCCCAGGCAACCTGAGAAGTGTGGGTGATATGAGTACTTACCAACAGCTTGAAAACTACCCCAGGTAACAAGGGCCCAAGGTGGAAAATCATGGCTGAAATGACCCCTGAGGCTTTCTAACTCAGAGCCTTCCCTACATCTCAACTACATCAGAGGGAGTCTCATAAACACACACATATACATACACACACACCTGTTTATGGAATGTATACAGGGACCCATCATTTTCTTCTGGGTCTCTCAATTTCATTTTCTTCAGGTCTTTGAGATCTTAGTCCCAAAACAGTGAGGCAGACTTGAATGATCTGCAAACCAATTTTTAAAATCTAGGAACCTTATATCAAAGGAAAAAACACTTTCAGAGGTAAGAGCCTCAATCACTAATTCAGAAACACTGCAAAAGGAATTTTCTGCATGCAGCTCATCATGCACATCAGTGTTCCCCAGATGGAAGATCCACCTGCGACACAGGACCATGAGAACACCCCCAAGCCAGTTACCACTGGCACATTCTCCGTCCTCCGTCCGCTAGTGTGGGCAGTGGCGTCTGGGGTAGAAAAACTACCAAGATGCAGTGACCGTCCCTGCTCTACTCGAAACCAAGCACCAGGCCTCGTACGTGTCTGAGCACGGAGCCCGTGCATGGCATCTCTAGCCCCACTTCCATCCGTTCCACTATACACCTCCACCACCCACACCGTCTAGCCCACCCAAAGCAAACGGGCACTGAGAGACATGAAAACCTGCATCCCCATCACAGAGTAGGCGACGCCTCATTGAAAAGGAGACTGGAAGAGACCATGAAATTCCTTGCTTCAGACATGGGGTTTCCTCAAGACTTGTTTATTGTCCTGCGTGGCAAGTTAGGGAGTATCCCACTAAGGTAGATGGGACTAGCACCCTGCTTTTGAAGTTCATTGTCATGCTCATCTTCAAAAGGCAAGGTGTGCGGGGGGCACAAAAGGATGGAGAAGGGTTGTTATGAGCTTAGCTTCCACAGTTGCTTGTCCAGAACTTTTGCACTCAGTGGACACTCAGCAGACAGATCTCTGCTAAATTAAACTGAAGTACTTCCGATGACTGACCAGCCCATGACACACACTTTTCGTCCCTTTCCTTCAGGACAGCCACCTGGTCATGGCTGCAAATTCCCACACTTGTAGGAGAAGCTGGAGCCAACTGACCATGTAGAGACCTACTGATAAATGACCACAGCTGACCAGTGACGGAGCCCCTTTGATTTCACAATCTGACAGAGAGTGAAATTAGACCCCCCAAAATCAGTCCAAACATAGATTCAGGCTTGAATCATAAGGAAATCCCATCTACCTGGGGCAAATCGAAGAGATGAAAGTTTCTAACAAAAATGTGACTTCTTCTACGATGGCTGTTTCTTACGAGCCTATCTGCCCAGGCATTTTGTCACACCAGACTGTTCACGGCTCTATGGACCCACCACAACCTCTAGTCTTGTACATTTTCATTCTGCCCACCGCATCCTTTCCACCTGCCCTATTTGGTAAATTCTTGCTCATTTTTTAATGTTCAATTCAAAGGTTGCCTTCCCCATGAAGCACTCCCTAATGTTCTGAAAATAAGGATTTAATATCTTCCCTGTCCTCCCACAGTGCTGAAGGCACCCCTTAATTACAGCAGTACCCCCCTGCACCCCAAATACCTGTTCAGCGTTTGCCTTCTGTTTTGGCATGTGAGGCACCTGAGGGCAGGGACTGTGCTTCCTGAGCCTCATGAAGTGCCTGGGATGTGGCAGGACCCTGAGCTGTGCACTGCAGGGGCTGCACATAGGGAAGGAAGCACGCAAGCCGCCCTATACAAGGTGTTGTGCTTCGGGGTTCTCCAAGGAGATTTACATATGCACTCAGATTTGCCTGCCCTGCCTTGGGCAGGAAAGGTATTATTATTCATGCTCTACTCTGAAGGAAAAACCCAGTGTTCGGAAAGGTTGAATGTGCAGCTGTCCAACACTGAGCAAAGTCCTGGACTAGACCTAAAGAGACCTAGGCTCTAGTCATGGCTGTTCTGCAGAGTGTTTTGGGAGACTTCAGCAGCTGGGAAAATTATCTAAATTGTCTCTAATCCCACTGCAAACATCTATGCCTCCTCTAAGGTCACGTGCCCATATGTGATGAAGCTTGAACTAGCACCAGGTTTTCTGATGCTTACAGGGTTGTTAGAGGTCCTGGTGCCATCTCAAACCTCACTGCTGCATTCATTTCATCCTCCGAAGGTGGATTTGTTTCTCAAGGCCATGGACCATTGGAATAATGGTTGTTCCCGAAATGCCAACGAGATGCTGCGTTTATGAGTGAAGCCGCACTGCCAGGCCTGCGTGGGGTAGGCACGTGCTGCTACCTGCAGACAGGGCCCACAGGAGACTGCACACACACAGTTGTTTCTTTTGGCAAATATGGCAGCAAAGTGATGATATCAAGTGGGTCCTTAATAAAAGAAAGCAGGAAGAGGATATACAGAGGAACAAAAAGTAAGAATGAGCAAGTGCTCACAGCTCCTGGCCTGACTATGCCTTTTGTCAAAATAAAAACAGGCCATTTTGGTTCATCAAGGCAACATGGAGAAAGCGAACCCGTATCTGCTGCCTTTGCTGCAGCCTGGCCGACTGAGATGGAAACAACGGGAGCTTTGCAAATGCACGGAAAGACCACCACTGCCCGAACGGCATCACGGTTGACACAAGCTTCATCTAGCTGCTGTTCTGATCGTTTCATCCAACACGTGGAAGAGTTCAAGGATGGAGAGGTAGTAATACAACTAACAGAAGAGCAGCAATGGGAGGAATATGCCAAATGCATTTCTCAGTCACAACAGTGAGGGACAACAGAGAGAGTTAAATGGTGGCCCGCTATCCATAACTGGCTTGCTCAGTTTGATAGCCAAAGCTCTCATTCAAAGGCAAGCCAAACAGCCTTCCTTGTTGGAAACCCAACAGTTGATGAAGCTTACGTTTAAAAGAACCTCCTGTGGCTACCCTCAGGGATCGTGGCAGGTAAGTAGCATGTGTTGGCAGCCATGCCCAGGGACCTGCAAGTCTCTGAGAAGTCAGCATCATCATTCTGGGACAGGGAGCATATCTGCAGTCATGGGCACAGCACTGGTCAAGGTTAATTCAAGGACTATTGACCGCTAGCCTGCTATGTGCCAGGGATATGATGGGGACCCAAGCACAGCCCCGCCTCAGAGCTTGCCATCTGGTGGAAGGAGGAAGACAAATACGTCATCCTTGCGTAGAGAAGAATAAGACAACAATCACCAACAAGGAACACATTGTAATGTGTGATTGAGTTCAGAGCAGGAAGGGAGCACAAGAGACTGGGAAATAAGCAGTGGCATTGAGGATGGGCAATGAAGGACACGCAAGAGCTCAAGAAGCTGAGATGGGGAGATGCAGGGGAACAAGTATGAGCAAAGGCCAGGGGTGAGATGTGTGGAGTTTAAGAAATGAAAACATCCCAGATGGTTGGAGCAGAGACTATATAAGTAGAGAAACATGTTGATGGTGTTAGGGGATGAATGTTTGTGTCGCTCCCCAAATTCATACGTTGAAGCCATAATTCCCAATGTGATGGCATTTGGAGGTGGAGCCTTTAGGAAGTAATTCGTTCAAGTGAGTACAGGAGGTGGAGCTGTCCCAGCAGATTACTGCCCTTACAAGGGGATAAAGAGGCCAGAGCACTCATCCTCTGCCTTGTGAGGAAGCCAGGGAGAGGGCCCTGACAAGAACCTGAGTATGCCAGGCATCACCTTGTAGATTTCCAGCCTCCAGGACTGTGAGAAATAAAGGTCTGCTGTTTAAGCCACCCAGCCTGACTAAGAAGAAAGGACCAACAGGGCCTTGAGCATTAGGCTAAGCCACTTGGGTTTTAGTGGCAGAGTGGACAGCCACTGTGCATTTCTTAGCAGGAAGCTTTTTGTCTCTGTCTGCAGGAGGATTAGGTGGATAGCAACATTTAGGATGAACTCAGGTAAAGAGGTAGGCAAATGGAAACTAACTGAGAATCAGCAGAGGCTGGCCCTGGCTAGGTTGGTTGGAATGTTGGCCCGTGCACCGAAAGGCTGGGGGTCTGATTCCCATCAGGACACACACCTAGGATTCAAGTTGGATCCCCAGGTCGGGCACATATGGGAGGCAACCACCTGATGTTTTTCTCTCATATCAATGTTTCTCTCTTTCTCCAAAATCAATAGACATATTAAAAAAAAAAAAGGAAAATAGAGGCTTAAACAGAAGAGATAAGAACTTGACCTAGGTTGACAATCCAGGTGGAAGAAGAAAAAGGTGGGGATGAAAGGGAGCAGGGAAGGATGGAGACAGAGAGAAGGGGCTGGGGGGATGCAGAGGTCGTGGCCTAGAGAAGGGTGAAGCCATTTAGAGGGATATGAAGTCACCAGGATAAAATGAGCCCCACTTTACCCGGTGTGAATCCCTGGTGCAGGCAGATTATCCAGGCCCATGTATCTGGAGGGCAGCTGGCAAGGTGGTTGTGTGGAAGAGTCAGCTGTAGAAGGAGCCATCAGAAAAGGGTGGCTCCTGCTGTTAGAGGAGTGGGTAACCAGGAAATGGGGGAGCCTCACATTTAGGGGATGTTGGAGTAAGTGAAGTAGAAACTGGGAGAGGCGGGGGAGCCAGCAGGGGTCTGGCCAGCACACCCAGCCAGCGAGGAGAGGAGCTTAGAAAAGAGGTCCCCTAAGAGGGAGTTCCACACTCTCCCCCCAGGGACCCCTTAGGTCTATGTGCACTGTGATTATGTGAAAATGGGCGGGGGACAAGGAACGCAGAAGAGGGCAAAAGCGTTTCCCAGTTTTCTAACACTGGGAAAAATTGAAGGCTTCTGGCACTTCAGTTTTAAGTGGAGGCAAACACCTCCCATTCTTACTACTCTCCAGGCCCAGTTACATCAATTCTTCACTTCTTAGGCCAGGCCAGGGTTTCTTGACATTCAAGGATCATTTTAAGGGCATCTCCCACACACACGAACTGATACTACTTGGTGATTTCTAAAAAGTTGAAGAAGCAGTGGATAACAAAATGAAACCACTTTAAAAATGAATATTCCTTTTGGCTACTATCAGCAAGAAGTCTTTCAGCAAGGGGTCTGCATGGTTCTGGGATGGCAAGCAGGGACCTCGATGGGGGTGGGGGTGGCGGCATGATACAGCCACGGGGCCTGGAGTCCTCGGCACTGTGTATAGCACAGCTCTGCCAGCCCTGAGCTGTCCTCGCCTCCATTCCCGCAACGCACACTGGAGACAGCAATCAGACCCACAGGAGCCTTCTGGGAACTGAAATTTGAGAAGGGCCTGCCACAGAGGAAGCCTCAGAAACGTTAACTTTCACCCCCAGTTAGTGCTACTCTCCATTTCTACTGGAACAAAACTCCTAAGAAGCAATTATTGTCAATTAGCCAAAGGGCAAGAGTTCCATGGCTCTGTTGGAGAGCAGGGGTGGGCATGGGCATCAGCTCTCGCTGGAACCCCTCTGGAATCAGTCAGGTCTGAAGTCCGGGAGCAGAAAACACTTCAGAGCTCAAAGGGCAAACAGGACTGACTGGGGGGAAGAAAGCGGTGAGTGACTTCCTGATCTGTTCTGTGTCTTTATCCGCACTAAGCGTTTCTTCACGTTCTGGGGTAGCGTGCAGATGTAGTCTGCAACTCTGACCTCTAACGCACTGTCTCTGCACGGGGCACTGGGAAGGCAGGACCTGGCCGACCCCTCTCCCACCGCTGCTGTCTTTAGCACTGGGTCAGGGACAGGAAGCATCTGGCCACCCCTCTACAGACTGCCAGTGTGTGGCCTGGCATTTGGGTGCAGTCCTTTCTTCTCAAAGAAGCCCCTTCCTGTGGCCAGGTCGTCAGCAATGGTCCTAGTACACGCTTTCCATCCACGACAGGTGGGAACGATCATTACCTGAGCAATGGGTGTCCTTTCGTGGCTTGGGTTTTGGGGGATAAATACAATAGAAAGCCACACGTACCCCACCGTAAAAAGAGGTGCACTCTGTGGCTTCAGCAGAACACAAAGCGGGGTGTCTGCCAGCAGACTCCTGGAGCAGAGCTGCTCCTCACGTGAGCATGGAGCGTGGCTCAGGCGTCCCCACCTGGTGCCTCGGAGGGGTCTTGCCAGTGGCTCACTCCACTTCTTCTCTGACCATGTTAAGTTGAAACATGGCTTTTCTAATATTTAATACTTTGGACTTAAAAAGTGGCAATTTGTTTTTGAAATACTTGTTTTATGGCTTATTTGGCCAGACTGTACATTGCACTACCTTTGTGACCATGAGTGACACTGCCACAGTTCTAGTCACTCCCCCACCTTCATCGCTTTTGCACCAAAAGCACTGTTTTTTCCTCTTTTTCTGCAGAACTCAATCACCTTACAGAGATAACGGTGCTTTATGTTAATAGTGCTATTACCAACGACCGTAACAAGAACACAGACAGCTCGTAAGTATGTACGTAATTCTATGTACATCAACTCATTTATTCCTTCTAACAAGCCTGAGGTCATCTCGCTTGTTACTCCCGTTTGAGGAGGACGGTATTCAACAGGGTTCCGTAACAAGCAACTGCCAAGACTAGAGTTGGATGGCTCCCCGGATGCAGGTAAATTCCAGTTTCTCGATACTCATTACCATAGTTCTACTTGTATGTTTCGTTTTGGCTCTGTTGAAAACTCATCACCTGTGCAGGTGAACGATCCAAAGTCACATTAGACACCCGTTAACTATTATCACCTGCATGTTGATTTGAGTTCCAAGATTCACATATAATTCTCCATTTTTTTGGATTTCAATGACCTATTTTATTTTATTTTTTTAATATTTACTTTTTTATTTATGTTTTAGAGAGAGGGGAAGGGAGGGAGAAAGAGAGGGAGAGAAACATTGAGGCGAGAGAGAAACACCAATTGGTTGCCTGTTGTACATGCCCTGACTAGGGACCAAAACCTCAACCCAGGCATGTGTCCTGACCGGGAATTGAACTGGCGACCCTTTGCTTTGTGGGATGGCACCCAACCAACTGAGCCACACCAGTCAGGACCAAAGAGCCATTTTAAACCATGGGTCCAACCACTGATGAAAAGGCAAACAGCATACGTAAATATTAACATGGAAATGAGACAAAAATACATTTGCTGATAATTACACCCTTTTAATTGAATGTTGGCTGAGAAGTAACCAGGATCGTCCTTGGAGTATGTGTTTGATATTTAACACCCTTTCTTAATAAGTCACCATGACTTATCAAGAAAAATATTTGACCAGCGTTAAAAAGTTTTTTAAACTCTGATCATCCTCCCACTCACAGGAAACAGCGCCCAGCACTGTGTTTCTAAAGCCCACTGGACGGAGGGGACGCGGACTGCCCAGGGAAGGAAGAGGGCGGAGAGGAGGTGAGGAGCTGCCTGCAGCGGAGTCGGGGCACAACGCAGAGAGCACGGAGAGCATGGAAGGTTCTAAAGGAAGGGGACGCCAGAAGCTGCGGCCTGCACAGCATCTCCTCATGGTGGCAGGGTCTCTCAGGGAGACCCAGGATCTTGGGTGGACGAGGCAGCACGAGCTGACGAAAGACCCCTGTGCCCAGCTTTGCACAGAAGCAGAGGACCTGCCTGCCTTTCAGGGACTCCCAGGCTTGGACGTGGAGCATGTGAGAGATATGACCGGTGAGGTCAGGTTGAGAGTGCTCTCTCCTTCAAGGCTTTCACCCAATCCGATGTGTAAGGATGGCTGGGGGCGGGGAGAACACAGGACAAGTCAGAGTAAGCCGAATTTAGAGAAAAAAGGCAGGTGCCACTTCTCGCACCCGGAGTGGTGGGATAAAATGCACACAACTACAAACCTATCATTAAGATCCCAACAGGACAGTTGCAAAAACCTCAATTGAGCTTATATTTTACATTCCCTCTAAAATCATCGACTGCTGGTAGACCCACTGATTTGCCCACCAGAGACCACAAGAGGTCCGCGAGCCTATCTTCCAGAACAATGTACTAGGTTTTAAGCCACACAAGGGCAGGGACCTGCCGGTACTGATCAGATAATAACCAGACAACAAAACTGTGTGGAACTGACCTGGTATAGTTAAGTTTATGCCTTCTGAATCATAGCACGTTGTGAAACTTCCCATTCCAGGGGCTATACCCGAGGCTCATCATTCTTTGGAATCACAACATACAGTCCATAGACCGGACAGTTATACGTATATACTATTGGCAATTGTGTGAATTATAGTAAGAGTTAAAAAAATAACTTGTCCTATGTAACTTCTTTCTTTCTGCCTACCTGCCTCCTTCTGTCCTTCCTTCCCCCCTACCTCACCCCTTTAAAAAAAATTTTGCCTGTGGAAGTTTTCGAGCTTGAGAAGACCTCATTTCACTTTGAAGCGTAAGGATTTAATAAATATTAAAAATCCGATACCCATAAAACCAAATCAGTACATGTGAAAATTCTGCCCAAGTCCCTCTATGTGAAAGTTTCTGGTGTTCCCAAGGGATGAGTGTGGAAACAGTGGTCACAGCAGGGCCCAGAGGGCACAGCAGGAAGAGGCCCACCTGACCCCTCCTGAACTGCCAGGCCATTGCCAGGAGTCCCCCTGCATCTACCAGCTCAGGACCCCCAGCTTCTACTTCTAGCCCCCAATGTTTGGGGCACGCAAGGGCATAGAAGAAAAGGGAAAACCAAAACAAATTCACCAAAAGCCTTAATTAACTAAAATTCAAGTAAGCAGAATACTCAAACAAGCTATTTTACGATCGTATTTCACTTTTAGATAATGTTAAACTGAGCATTTGTTTTTAAACAAATAAAACAAAAACTTCCTAAATATGGCTTAAGGACAATCCAACTTTAGTCTAGAAGTCCTATCCAGAGTTTTACAGTAAGAATTGGCCCACATGAATTCATTAAATTAGCGAAGGGCCTTGCCACCAAGTTCTAGGAACATTCATAATCACAGCCTATTAGAAAAACATTTCAGTTACCGAAGAGAGATTGAAGCTAAATTTTAACTGCTTAATTAAGGCAGAAAGTACACATATCGCCAAAGAAAGATAGACAGCAGGAACAGAAACTAAAAGGGCTTTCTGAATTAATTCTGATCAATAAAAAAATTGAATTCATCAGAACCTATACCTCACAGCACATTCCAATTAACAGAGGCTGATCAAACTAGAAGCCATTATTTCTGCAGGCAATGCCCTCCCCCCAAAAGTTTATTTATTTTTTTCAACATTGAAGAAAATGCTACTAGAAATCTGGTTGAGTATATACTTTGCTAAAGGAACACTTTCTGGTATACCAGTTTAAAAGTATAAAACACTATTTCCAAAAGAGAATAATGTTAGTGATTTTTCTATTGTTCCATTGCTTATTCTGAATGAAACATTTAAAAAGGATGTATACCATTGGCTTTCAAAAGTCCCCAATTTTTGATACATTTTATAAGTTATATAGAAATTCTAATTTTGGGGGAATGTCAGGACGGCAGTGCAGTAACACAGAAATCAGTGAGAGGCTGGAGTGGATCACAGAATAGCCAATATGAATGTGATGAGGTAAGAACACATGCAGACACACTGCTATATGCTTTGTATTTGACAAGTCCCCCACCTCTTTTCCAGCGACATTACTGCTCCCAAGATCTATTTTAATATTTACTGTATGTGCTAATAAAAATAAGCAATGAAGAGAATTCACTCAATCACAAGCCATGAGTAACCCATTAAAGCACAAAACAAACTACTAATAAAACATTCCTATTAGAACACAATGAGAATTTCAATTAGCCTTTCTATTTACTAATATACCTTAAAGTTGACAAAGTTAACTGCTCCCTACTTTTAATTTATTTCATTGAATGAAAATATTCCATTATTCTTTTAGGGACGAAGGCAGTGGAAATGGAAAACGAAGGTACTGCCACGCTGTAATTGTCAGTTCTGGATATCCGCACCTAAAAAGCTGGGAGACTTTCTGTGCCAATCGTGCATTCGCAAACATGGCGAATGTTCCCAAGACCTGCCAGACGTTGTGTAAGAAGTGTGGCTGGCATCAACCCCACAAAGTGACACAGTGCAAGAAGGGGAAGGGTCCTCCATCTGCGCAGGGACAGCAGCATCACCACAGGAAGCACAGTGGCCATGGTGGGCAGACTAAGCCCATTTTTTGCAAGAAAGCTAAAGCTACAGAGAAGATAGTGCTGAGCTTGCATGCGTTGAGCCCGACGGCAGGTCTGAGAGAATGCTGGCTCTTAAGAGAGGCAAGCGTTTTGAACGGGAGGAGAAAAGAAGGGCCACATGATCCAGTTCTGAGCTATATTTTGTTTCATTATATGGCAATAGAGTCCTAAGGACAAAAAAACAACAACCTGTGAGAAAGGTGCTGCTATTCTGGTTTCTGGGGTGTCACTGGAGACCTCTCATCTGCACCTGTCCAAAGCGGCTGCTGTGTGTGAAGTCCCTGGTCCCCAAAAGAGCCCAGTAGGACAGCCGGGGCTCAGGCTTCCAGATCAGTCAACAGTTTGCAGTCACATTGAGATAACACAAACCTTCATGGGCATGTTTCCACAAGTGACCCAGGCCCCACGCCCGCAGGCCATGAGGAGCCCAGCCATGCAGGGGCACAGTTCTGAGGGCAAGGTACAGCCGCAGCCTCCGGGAGCAGTGACTTTCACTGCGGCTCAGGCGGAGGGCACTAATCCTGGGTCTTTGCAGACAGAGCCACACATGGGGCTCTAACTCTCAAAGGGCTAGTAAGGGCAGAGCCAGGTAATCCCCACGACTTAGAGTAGACCCTGCCTCCCAAGGCAGGGCCCACAGTGACTGCACACTTGTCACAGTCTGGCAGTCCATTCGTCTGCGGCCACCAAATCCCACTGATCCTCTGAGCCCTTGTGGTTGGTTGGCTTTGCAGACCCTGAATCTTACTTAACGTTAACGTGAAAAAGCAACTGCTGCTTGGCTGAGCCCATAAACATCTTGTTGAAAATTAACACCTTGCTCAAATAAAAGCATAAAGAGAAGTTATGTGTCCTCTTATGAGGCCAGCTGGGGAGAAAAAAACCTAGGCACGAGCAAGGCTCGGTGACAGGCAAGCTGTGTAGACGTCTGTGTGCCTGATGTCCTCATCTCGTTAGGAAAGGTGGCCGAGAGGTCACACATGTATGTTTGATATAGGTCTCCAAACTCAAGAGTTTCTCAGATACAAGAAGGGAGGAACACACCCCCCAACTAAAAAAAAACAAAAACAAAACTTGGAATTATCTTCTGGAGGGCAGATCGCTTGTAGTACAGGCTTCCCCTGGTGGGTGACTGTCCTAGGAGCCCACCTGTGTCAGTGCACCAGCTGGAATGGTTGGGAGAGGCTGCATTTGGCTTCAGTGAATTATTTTTTTGGAGGCTCTTCCAATGCATTTGCCCATTTCATGCTGGGTGATTTACCACTGCACCTGCCCACATAGCACTGAGTGTTCAGCAGTTTTTGACCAAAAAACAGAATGACCCCCATGCCCCACCCTCCCTATTCACCTGATCTAGCCACGTGTGACTTTTTTCTGTTTGCCAGGATGAAAAAAGTCCTCAAAGGGAAGGTTTTGCTGATGTGGAAGAGGTGAAACAAAAAATGGTAGAAGCACTAGAAGGCGTCAAAATCAACACGTTCAAAACCTGTTCTGAGCAGTGGGAAAAACATCTCCATAGGTGCATTGCGTCAAATGGAGAGGACTCGGAAGGAGACTGAAGTTTAAACATGTCAGAATAAATGCAGAATTTTTCACAAATAAACTCCGTTTTTATGGGCCCCCTGCATCTGTGTCACCGACCACAGGTGAGTGACTAAAAGCAGAGTCCCACAGCTACCACTGCATACGTTAAAAAAAAGGCCTCTTGGCTTGTAACCCTCAAAGTTAACAAAGTGAAATCAAGCACATCCTCCCCATTATCTGCCATATATTTTTATTGTTCAATGAAAAACCATACAAAATAGGAAACACAATAACACCGGATGGAGTCTTTATGCTGTTGTCTGGGGTAGTCAAGTTTTCAAATTTATTAATCAGTAAAATGATTTAAATGTACAATTTAGTAAATGAGTATGTTTGGATCTCCATAACTTGTAGTCATGTAGGCATTAAAAGAATGTAGATGTGGTGATTTCTGGTAATGGACTAAAACTGCACTTTCTGTGAAAGCACAGCGAGCACTTGGGGGTCAGAGGTCAGTCTGACATTGTTGGAAAATGGCACCGGGAAGGTTTGGGGTACTCGAAAGGTGCTGTGAATGTCACTTGGGTCCCTGTACAACAGTGGCTCTCAAACTCGGCTGTGCAGCAGAGTCACCGAAGGGCTTTAAAAGGTCTTGGAGCACAGCCTCACTCCAGACCCGGAAACTGGGTGGTAGCAATTTTCAAAGCGCTTCAGGCAGTGGGCACGTGCTGCCAATTTGAGAGCCAAGGCTACAGGTAAGTGCCTTTCAAGTTCTGATGTGCACACAGGTCCCTGATCTTGTTAAGATGCAGATTCTGTCTGAGGAGGTCGGGGTGGGGACCTGAGAGGCTGCATTTTAACGAGACCCGGTTATGCTGCTGCTGCTGACCCATGGACTAGTTTAATAGCAAGACTACAGACAATGGGAAACCATGACAAATGTCCATGTGATGGAATCAAAGCTGAGCGTCCCAAAGACGAACAAGCACCCCTGAGCATAAGCAGATTTAAAATGCAGTGGGAGATGAGTCAGGAAGCTACTGGAAGAGATGGAGCAGGGTTTGAGGAGTCTGAAGGAGTCCTGGCAGCAGGCTCTCTGAGAAGTAACCCTGTCATGGCCACCTCACAAGGGGCAGCTGTTGCTATGGGACACTTTACAAAGCCCTGAGAGGATCTAAGAGATCATATAAAACTATACTGTACTTTGATGGATGGTCCTTCCCAGCAGACTGAGCAATGGATAGCAGAGTGTGGGTGGGAAGGCCCCTGCCTTTCCTTCTCATGGAGACAACTTTGTTGCCCCTATCACCTCTCCTCTCCCTCCCGGTACTGGGGGGATTCCAGGGCCTGCCCACTTGGAGTTGAAAGGACCCCATAACTGCTTGTGAGCAGGTTGGGTGGGCCAGGCCTGCACTCACCAGGGCTCGCCCATCCCTCCTACCATCTGGCTGCCCAGTGACAACTAAGAGGGCAGAGCCCAGCTCCCCGTGTAAGAACGATATTGGCAGTGCCCACCCACGGGTAGATGGGATCAGAAATACACTTTGTTGGGTTAAGACCCAGAGATTTTCAGGTTATTTGTTACTGGCCCATCCCAACCCACTGTGGGCCAGTCCCAGAAACCTGGCAGAGATATCTGAGGCTCCTGGCCTGGTGAGTCTGCTGATGAATTGCCCCAATTCCATTCAGGATGAGGGATGTTGCTTAAAGACCCTGGTCCTAACGACTCACATTACCCATGGGACCACTGGGAACTTCCACAAGTCCCGTCTCTGAAGGGTTTCCTAAGCCCTGGGAGCTTTCTTAGTAAACAAGATATTTCTGAAATAAGTGTTCTTGGCCCTGGTGCTTTGTCTTTCTTCCCTAGCTCCTCACATCACGGCTCGAGAGAATCCGACATTATTTGGCTTTCATCTCCGCTCTCTGTTGCAACCCACCTCCCTCGAGGCCGGTTTTCTACATTCAGAGTTTTGGCTAAAGATCGTGACACAAACCTATTGTTAAGAAGATTCAAACAATATTGGATGATTTTTTTAATTAAAAAAATAAGTGTTGCTTTTAAGCTGAAGGTTTAGCTTGATACTCTTTTCCGACTTCACACCACACCAAAGACAGTTCAGAAGGTGCTAATGTCATTCAGCTAAACCTCACCCAGAAATGAGGTATTTGAAGCCTGCAAATGAATGTAAAACAGGTTCTGTGTGAGTGCAGCATTCAAATGACCAGAAACCGCCTCAAAGGCAGCTTATCATCTGTCATTGTATCTCATGACTTTGTCTTTGTTTATTGAGAGCAATACCCATTTCCCAAGTGAATAAGGAGCAATGAGGAAGATAGATTCTGCATCATAGCAACAGGAAGTGGAAAGAGTACTACATTGTGTGCTTGATAAATATTTTAAAAATTAAATTAATAAACAAACGACCCAAATCTCTCAATGAGAAAATGAAGTTAGGCATTTTTTCATCTCTAAAGTGTCATGCAATGCTGGCTTCCTTCAGTGGGGAGCGTGACCCTATCTCGGCTGGAAATTGAGTATTTTTCAAAGAATGCTTTCAATTCTGCTCTGGGACTCCTAAACACCCTCCAGCTTTGCATCCATCAGTCTGTCTCCTTTACCTCTCATACAACTCAATTAAAACAAAATTCAAAATTCATTCTAATCAGTCATCAGTTCAGCTATTAATATGCTTTCTTTGCTTAGACATAATCTTATAATTGTTATCGGTGTCTAAACGTACCCATTCAAAATAAAGCCCAGGTAAGATTTTAGTTTTTTTCTTTGAGCATATTAGCATTTTCTTAATTTGACAATGAATACATTACTTCAGTAAATAGGGAAAAATATACTAAAATACACTGGAATTGAATAACATCTCAAAAAGTGCCCCCTGCCTTTTTTCATTATTTCTGTGAGGCTGAAAATCTCATCTAGCCAAAGAGACTCTTTCCCAAGAAATTCTAGTTGGTTTTGCTACAATTTTTATTGCTGTATTGTCTATTAAGTAGTTGATAACTGTTCTCTAGGGTTGGGTGAGTTCTATCTATCAACATGGGATGATCAACTTATATTGGCTGCTTCTTGCAAACTGGGCCCTAATTAATAAATGTCTTCCATACTGGAT
>VMDR010017353.1:0-20193 GCA_007922815.1 Macrotus californicus
CAAATTACCTTCCAGCAAGACTTTTCAAGGGTGAAAATCACAGGTATAAAATCATTTAAATTTTGTTTTCACTGGTACATAATGAATTGATTCTTTTTTCTTAGTGCACACATCTGATCTTAGACAGTGCTGAGGTTCTGAGTCAACACCAACTGAACTCTATCCAAAAGCACAATGTCCACATTGCAAACCCGGAGTTTATATGGGAATCTGTCAAAGAAAGAAGACTCTTGGACGTAAAGAATTACAGTCCTAACAAGTCACTGGACAGCACCCCACCTGCTTGTCAAGAGGCAAGCAGTTCTGGTAAGCATCTCTTTCATCTCAAGCACTCAATGTATTAGAGGTGCCGTAGTAAACATTTTGGTTTGTCAAAGATATTATAGACAGCTGTGGCTGGTGTGGCTCAGTGCATTGAGTGCTAGCCTGTAAACCAAAGGGTCGCAGGTTCGATTCCCAGTCAGAGCACATGCCTGGGTTGCAGGCCAGGTCCCCAGTAGGGGCCAGGTGAGAGGCAATTACACATTGATGTTTCTCTCCCTCTCTTTAAAAAAAAAATATTATAGACAAAGCATGGTCCAGGAATACTACATAGAAACTAGGCTTGTTATCTCAGAAAAATGGGCAGCAAAATAGTGCAGGGCAAAGTCTTCTTTAGTGATAGAAATAGATCTGTCCAGATCCATTCTAGTGTGATCAGAATCAGAATGACTACAAAAAAACACTAATAGTCTCAGTAAACGTGATGTGTGATTTTAACTGGGGAGAGAAGAGCCTTTGCATTAAAAAATTATCATTAAAACTTAATGACTGGAAACTTTATGACCAGGATTGGCTAAAGAAGTTCTTTCCAAAAGATGATGTCACCTAAAGCAACATATCTCCCTTTATAAACCCAGATTTCATTTTGGAATCTGGCTAGAAGAAAGCCTTGGGACGTAGAGAAATGCATTCCTCATGAGACATGTTAGAGTCAAGCAGTTCTGATAAATACTAATAAGCACCTGATATGTCAGATATCATCTTGCATGATATTAATTGTATTATTTATAAAAGCTGTAGACATCTAAGTGTTTGGATGTGGTTAGGCCTCTTTAGACAAATGCTTGTCCAGAGATGCTGTCATCAGACTATCTTGCTGTCTCAGAAAATTGTAGCTGAAACAAAAAGGCAGGATGATAAATTCCCTTTACACTGAAAACATTTTTCAACATCCAGAATAATGAAGTCAGATCCAGAATTACTGAAAATAGACTGATGACTTTTGAAATGTAGGTAGCATAATTAAAGCTGAAAAGACATCCTCACATTAGAAGAGTTAATCCTCGCAGTCATAATGCTCTAGATGGTGATACTATTCTTCTATAAGAAAAGTATGAAGCAAACATTGCTGAGCCTTACATGGGAGCCCTGAATTTGCTTCCTCTAAACAGAAGCAGTTTTGTGACGTGATGGCACTCAGGCACTCATTCTGACCCTGTGTTGTGCTAGAAATGCATTTCATAACTATGCTCACCATTATCTTCTGAAGAGAAAAATGCCTTTTGAAATTGTATGCTTATCAATGAGTTTCACATAACACAGATTACATGGCGATTCTCCTCACACGGCTGTTAGAGCAGAGAGGTATGTTCTCACTATCTTTTAACCACCACCCTCCTTTCCCGCTTGTGTTGGTATTAGGTCGCCAATAACTCTAGCTAATTTAAGAACACTTTTATTTTTTACTTTATTTTACAGATTATGCTATGACAGTTGTCCTATTTTTCCTCCCCTTTACCTGCCTCTGCCCTATACCCCCCTCCCTCCAGTACTCCCCCCACCCTAGTTCATGTCCATGGGTTGTACATATGAGTTCTTTGGCTTCTCCATTTCCTATACTATTCTTAACCTCCCTCTGTCTATCTTCTACCTACCATTTATGCTTCTTATTCCCTGTACCTTTTCCCTCATTCTCCCCCCTTCCCCTCCCTGCTGATTACCCTCCGTGTGATCTCCATTTCTGTGACTCTATTCCTGTTCTAGTGTTTGCTTTTATTTTTGTTTTCAGATTCAGTTGCTGATAGTTATGAGTTTGTTGTCATTTTACTGTTCATATTTTTGATCATCTTCTTTTCCTTAGATAAATCCCTTTAACATTTCATATAATAAGGTCTTGGTGATGATGAACTCCTTTAACTTGACCTTATCCAGGAAGCACTTTAACTGCCCTTCCATTCTAAATGATAGCTTTGCTGGATAGAGTAATCTTGGATATAGGTCCTTCCCTTTCATGACTTGGAATACTTCTTTCCAGCCCCTTCTTGCCTGCAAAGTTTCTTTTGAGAAATCAGCTGATAGTCTTACGGGAACTCCTTTGTAGGTTACTGTCTCCTTTTCTCTTGCTGCTTTTAAGATTCTCTCCTTATCTTTAATCTTGGGTAGTTTAATTATAATGTGTCTTGGTGTGTTCCTTCTTGGGTCCAACTTCTTTGGGACTCTCTGAGCTTCCCAGACTTCCTGAAAGTCTGTTTCCTTTGCCAGATTGGGGAAGTTTTCCTTCATTATTTGTCTAGATAAGTTTTCAGTTTCTTGCTCTTCCTTTTCTCCTTCTGGCACCCCTCTGATTCAGATGTTGAATTGTATAAAGTCCCGGAGGTTCCTAAGCCTCTCCTCATTTTTTTGAATTCTTGTTTCTTCATTCTTTTCCAGTTGAATGTTTATTTCTTCCTTCTGCTTCAAATCGTTGATTTGAATCCCAGTTTCCTTCCCTTCACTGTTGGTTCCCTGTATATTTTTCTTTATTTCACTTTGGATAGCCTTCACTTCTTCCTTTATTTTGCATCTATACTCAATCATTTCTGGGAGCATCCCGATTACCAGTTTTTGAGCTCTGCATCTGATATCTATCTTCTTGTCACTTAGCTCTTTTTCTGGAGTTTTGATCTGTTCTTTCATTTGGGTCATATTTCTTTGTCTCAGTGCACCTGTTATATTCTAAGGGGCAGAGCCGTAGGCATCCCCCATGGTAGGGCAACCCACTTCACTTTGTTGTGGTGCTGTATGTAGGGGAGGGATCTTAGAAGGAACAATACCACTTTCTAGGCTCTCTTCCTGCTTCCAGTCACTTCCCCTACTACCCTCAAGCAAATTGGGCCCTTTTGGTGCTGAATCCCAGGTGGGTGGGTTTGTGTACTTTCTAGGACCCAGAGGGTCCCTCCAACCAATTCTCCGGTGAGGCTGGGAGTTTCTCCCACCACTGCAACCACCACAGGTTTTTACAGATTTTGAGGCTTTATTTCCCTGCACTGGAACCCTGGGTTGGGTGGTCTGTCTCACTCCCCACTTGATCCTCCCAGATTATCACCACACAAATGTGGTACCGCTCAGCCCGCCAGCCACCCTCTTGCCCACCGGGTCCACCAGCCACCCCCTTGCCCTATGTCCTCTCTGTCCTGGCTGCCTGTCTGTGCTCCTCCTACCAGTTTGGATGAGTGTTTCTTCTTTAACTCCTTGGTTGTCAGACTTCCTTACAGTTCGATTTTCTGCCAGTTCTGGTTGTTTTTTATTTTTAAATTGGTTGTTGTCTTTGGTTGTGTGAGGAAGCAAAGCATATCTATCTACACCCCCATCTTGGCTGGAATTCCAAGATCCAAGAACACTTTTTAAAAAAATAGAATAATATGGCAAATATGGCCCACATTCAATAATCTTAACAGTTCCAGCATTTATTGTTAACCAATTTTAATAAAACTGTGAGTAGTAAACAAGTGTTTTGTTTGTTTTAATTCTAGATTTGAAAACAGACAAGCTATGCCTGGATAATACCACAGAGACAGAGAGCATCGTGAAACACCCTAAGTAATCTACTTATGATCGTTAAGACTAGACAGTTTGCAAAATGTTTTACAAACCTCAAGCACAGTATTAAAATACTATTAGTACCACAGTATTTTTGGTAGTATTTTAATTTATGTTGCTTATCAAACTCTTTATTAAGTTTTTATTTATTAAGACGTTTTGCTTCAACTAGTATAGTCATAATTATTTTTATCTTCTCAGTATTATGAGAGATTGGATGTAATTGTGACATTGATTTGAAAAATGAAAAACCACTGGAGATGAAATATGGGCTGTCTGCTCACTCTGTTATTTTACTGAATAGCATTTAGAGAGAGTTCCTTATTTTCCTCCTGATATTTTTAAAAATGGAAATAATAATAACCTTCCAAATGGAGTGTGTGAGTCTGAAGCTCCGCATGGCTTCTTAATGCACACCCAAGACGGCAGTGTCAGAGAGGCATCGCGTTTTGCTTTATTTAACTTATTAATAGTAATGCTAAAAGAGAGAACAAGTATCAAAATTAGAGATACATATGATGAGAAGTCTGATGCCTTTATTTTTAAGGGGAGATGATTGTAGTGCAGAGAGGTATGGGCCTGTCTAGAGTGACATGGTGTCTAAGGGTCCATCTCAGAGTGAATGCAGGCCGCCTGTCTGTGAGGAGCTGTGATTTGTCCAACACGCTGGCCTATTTCTTTTATGCCTGTGCGTTGTGCCTTCCCCACCATTCAGTGCAGACATCAGTGCTCTAGAACTATGTAAGGGAGGAATCCAGCTCGCTCCACAAGAACTTTTAACTATTTTTATAATACTTAAGGAGGCATTAAAGACTTACAATGCATTTTGAATGGAGCTAGAAGTACAAGAAAAATTTTATAAAGTCCTGTTTAGTCTAAAAGTTGATTTTAATATTAAAATTTTAATTATACAAATTTCAGATCTTATACCGAAAATGTTGAGATTCCTCATTTTCCTCAAGATTTTGAAGTTGCAAAGTATGACATCTTAGAAAAAGTAAGTCTGATTTCTATTTGGAAAAAAGGCTGTCTGAGTGTGCTGTGATTGTTCTTCCTGTTTGATAACTGTCTCCTTGTTTTGAAAAATTATGCATATCCGGAATGATACTTCTTAATATATAAATTGATTTTTAATAGTCAAGAAAATTTTTACATTTAAAATGTTTAATTTTTTTAGTGTAAAAGTGATTGTTTATAATTATTGTAAAAGTAATACATGCTTGTAATAAAATATAAATAGGATAAAATATTAATAGAACATTAAAAATAAAGGTCCTCCTTGTTTTTAATCATTTCTGATATATTAAGAGATTTGAAACAAGTATTTACACCATCTTAATTTCCATTACTTTTCATTTAAAAGAAAAATAAACAACTTTTGTCCAACATCACACAAATGCAAATTAACTTTAACATTCAAAATGATGCTCCATTTGTATTTTCTTGTATTTTAATAAAATGTAACTTGAAAATGACATTCCCTCTGCATTAAAGAAGACATGAAAAGTGGTATCATTTAGGGCAGGGGTGTCAAACTCATTTTCACCGGGGGCCACATCAGCCTTGCCTTCAGTTCCCTTCAAAGGGCCAAATGTAATTTAGGACTATATAAATGTAACTACTCCTTTACAGTTAAGGGAGAGATTGGCGCTGCCGCTGGTAGAAACAAGGTGCCCAGGCCTGATAAAACAAGGTGGAGGGCCGGATTCGGCCCGCGGGCCTTGTGTCTGCCACCTGTGCTTTAGGCAGTTCTGGCCAAGATGGAGGTGTAGGTAGAAGCCCTTCACTTCCTTGCACAACCAAAAGGAGGATAACAACCAATCTAAAAACAATAAACAACCAGAAGCGCCAGAAAATCAAACTACGTGGAACTCCAACAACCAAGGAATTAAAGAAACAGTCAACCAGACCAACCAGACCAGTAGGAGCGAGATGGGGCAGAAGGACGGACAGAGAGAACTCACAGCAAGGCCGGGGACCGCACGGGAAGGGCTGGCTGAACGGAAAGCTGAGACTCACAGCTGACAGTGGACTGTGGTGGAGGGTTGCCATGATGAGGGGAACTCCCAGTCTCACTGGAGTGTTTGTTGGAAAGTGTGGCTAGAGCCCAGCAATCAAACTGCATTGTTCCCTCTCTGACCCTTCCCCCACAGCGCCACAACACAGCAAGGAGGGTTGTTCTGCCTGGTGAATACCTAAGGCCCTGCCCCTTACAGTGTAACAAATGCACTGAGACAAAGAAATATGGCCCAAATGTAAGAACAGAGCAAAACTCTAGAAAAAGAGCTAAGCGACAAGGAGATAGCCAACCTATCTGATGCAGAGTTCAAAACACTGGTAATCAGGATTCTCACAGAAATGGTTGACTTTGGTTGCAAATTAAATGAACAAACGAAGGCTACCCAAAGTGAAATAAAGCAAAATATTCAGGGAACCAACAGTAACAGGAAGGAAACCAGGACTCAAATCAACAATTTGGAACAAAAGGGAGAAATAAACATCCAACTGGAACAGAATGAAGAAAGAAGAATTCAAAAAAGTGAAGAGACTTATGAACCTCTGGGACAACCTGAAACGTTCCAATATCCGAATTACAGGGATACCAGAAGGAGAACAACAGTAAGAAATTGAAAATTTACTTGAACAAACAATGAAGGAGAACTTCCCCAATCTGGCGAAGGAAATAGACTTCCAGGAAGTCCAGAGAGTCCCGAAGAAATTGGACCCGAAGAGGAATACACCAAGGCACATAATCATTAAGTTACCTAAGATTAAAGATAAAGAGAATCTTAAAAGCAGCAAAGAAAAGGAGAGAGTTACCTACAAAGGAGTGCCCATCAGACTGTCAGCTGATTTCTCAAAAGAAACCTTACAGGCAAGAAGGGGCTTAAGAATTCAAAGTCATGAAAAGCAAGGACCTACGTCCAAGATGACTCTTTCCAGCAAAGCTGTCATTTACAATGGAAGGGCAGATAAAGTGCTTCCCAGGTAAGGTCAAGTTAAAGGAGTTCATCATCACCAAGCCCTTATTATATGAAATGTTAAAGGGATTTATTTAAGAAATTGAAGAAGATCAAAAATCTGAACAGTAAAATGACAACAAACTCACAACTATTAACAACTGAACCTAAAAAGAAAAAGGAAAACAAATACTAAACAAACTAGTAGAACAGAATCAGAGAAATGGAGATCACATGGAGGGTTTTCAGTGGGGATGGGGAGGGGAAAATGGGGGAAAAGGTACAGGGAATAAGAAGCATAATTTTTAGGCATAAAATAGACGGGGAGAGGTTAAGAATGGTACAGGAAACAGAGAAGTCAAAGAAATTAAATGTACAACCCATGAACATGAACTAAGGGGGGTTGGTGGAGGATTGAGGGGTGCAGGGCGGATGGGAGAAAAAGGGGAAAAATTAGGAAAACTAGTAACAATCAATAAAATATACTTAAAAAAAGAAAAGTGATATTTAAACATATACAACTAGACCTATAGTAAAAATGCAGGAGTGAAATATACCTAAATATTAATAGTGGTTATGTATCTGTACTATGATTTCAGTTGATTTTTTTTCTTTGTACTTTCTGAATTTTCTGCATTATATCTCCAAATGAGCATGTACTAGTTTTATAATCAGCCTTTTAAAATGGCGTGTACAATTTGTTGTTTAATGAATGCTGCTTATGAAAGACCACGCTGTTTTCCAGGTGGGGCCCATGGGAGTTTTGGAAACTGCCGTGGTGGAGTTGCAGTGCTCCCAGGACCCAGGGGATCCAGCCTTCCTCATAGCCGCACACTGCCTCCTGGCCGGGGACACCGAGGTAATGGTCTTTCCATCAATTCCTGTGTGTTTATCCACCCTTGTTCCTAACCAGTTCCCTTAACATTGGCCAGGGAACCAGCCAGCCTATTCGTATTTTTCAATTTGCCTGGGAAATAGGTTTGCAAAGTGAAAATGTGTTCCCTTTTGGAAATTGGCAGGTAAGGAGAGTAGGGTGAGCCCAGCACCCCTTGACCAGGGCAGCACAGGGGTGCTCGTCGGAGGGAGACACTTCACTGTGTAGGGTTCTTGCTCCAGTTCTGAGCCACTTACAGAAACTTCCCATGCATTTCAAAGCAGTCTATTCACACACCTACTATGTACCAAGCACTGTACTAGAGGCCAGAATCCAAACATAGAGAATACTTACACCTGCCCCTCAGAAATTGCCACCTGGAAGGAAAAGGTGCGCGTGTGGTTGCAGCCTGCCGTGGCAGTGAGTTCTCTATGAACTGTTGTAGGCTCTGAGCAGCAAGGAAGGCTCTGTAGGGACCAACCTAACACAACTGTGAAACAAAGACAAGTTCACAACTAATACCTGAAGTTCCAAGAAAATGCTGCAAGACCATCAGACTGTCCTCCATTGTCAGACATGCAGCTTACAGCCAGGAAACAGCACCCACAGGCGCTGCTCAGTGGGGCGGGTGACTCTCCCAGCACTTCACTTCGGCTGTGGACACGCTTGCTGTGCCCCCACACCAGGGTTAGCTCTGGGCAAGGAGGGATGCGCATGTCAGGTGGGTGCAGATCCACCTGGCTTAGAGCCCACCCACAGGAGCCCATGCCTTTTAGAACAGGGTCGGGGTCGAGATGCCCTTAATGAAGGGAAGTGTCCGCTCCTGGAGGCACTTCTCCCAGGGAAGCCCGTCACTGTTCATGGTTCGTTCACTGAGCTCCCAGTCCCAGGGCAGGTGGTTGACAAGCCACTGTTACTGAGGCTGTTTTCCCTAATATTACAGCTGACACTCCATTCTTAAAGGTTTCCATGGGAACAGCTATAAAAAGTTAATCCAAGGTCAGACGTGTCCAGGAAGGGGAAAGGGTTTTGTTAACCTTTCACCCCAACACGCAGGCTGTATTTGGTGGAGGGTTTAGTTGTGTGGGTAAAAAGTAAGTAAAAGTCAACGTGGAAACAGTGATAGAATGTTATCGCTTTCTCTTTACTGAGGAAAAAACGACGCTGCCTAAGCCAGTGTGACTCTTCCCGCTCTCTGCAGGGCTGGCTCATTGCCGGGCACTGCCTTCAAACGTGTGAGTCTCCTTGGCAAGTCTGTTCGCCTCGATGGAAGTGATCCTCACTTCACAAGCAGAGAAGGGGCTTTTCCAGAAGGGACTCTTCTAGACCCTTCTCCTTTATTAAACCATCTTGATGGAAATTATGTTAAACTTCACCTTCTTTTTTTAAACATTTTATTTATTTATATTTTTAAAGGTTTATTTTTAATTTTTACTTATTTTTTCAGTAGTCAAACTCCACCTTCCTAAATGTAGTACTTGAACATGACTTTTTTTTTTTTCTGCCAAGTTTGAGAGGCGTCCTGTAGCTCCCAGCCCAGGAGCAGGTTTGTCAGTGTCTCCACTCCCTTGACAGTCTCAGGGATGTGCTGCCTTGTTTCTGTTCCTGTCCCCTGGTGCGGAGTAGGTGTTCAGTAAAGATTGGCGCTAAGCTGCTGTACCCTCACACCCTGACGCTCTTGCTGCACACTGTATTCACAGCCTAGAAGTCAGCGCTCTGTAAAGCACACCTCTGCAGATGCACGCGAGCACTATGAAAATCACATCGAAGAGCTGAAGAAACAAGGGTTTCTACTAAGAGAATCTTTCACCCCTGAAGCCACCCAATTAGCATCTGAAAAATTGCAAGCAGTAAGATTGATTTATTTGTGTTATTTTGTGTTATTGACTGGATGTTTTTAAGAGAAATGTTTTCTTTATGGCAAATGAAACACTGGCCAGAGAGAAGAGTGGGAGTTAGGAAAAGGAACGGTGAACCCACAGAAAGGCTTGGAAGCTGCGAGGGGAGTGAGTTCCAGGATGAGCCTCAAAACTCAGGGCTTATTTCAGCAACAGACCATCTCAGCCTTCAAAAGATTCCCCCACAGCCCGGGCCAGGAGTCAGGGGTCCTTCACCCTTAATATCACTTAACCTCTAATTCACTGGCAGGCCTAAAGTTTACAGAGTAAGAAAAAGGCAAAAGGAAGAATCAAATGAGACTAAAAGAGAGAAGGGGAACAGAGGGATGGTTTAGGGAGAAGGTATAGGGAGAGCTGAACAGAAAGGGGAGGCCCATAGTATCAGTAGTTACTTGGGTGTGTGTGGCCTTCTCTTGGCTGTAATTATTCTCATACCTCTGATCATCTCCATTAAAAATAAACCTACCCATGAAAACTTTGTATCTTTGCTATTTTGTTGCAGTTGCTCTTGGAGGAGGTAATACATTCAAGCACTCTGAGCCAAGAAGTGAGTGATTTAGTAGAGATGATTTGGGCAGAGGCTCTCGGTCACCTGGAGCACACGCTCCTTGAATCCATGAGCAGGATCAGCCTTAATGACGTAAGTCACGTGTGTCCTTGAAATAGAGCTTATGACCTGACAAAATCTGCTTTCCAGGTTTCTTAGCTTCAGTGGTGCCACTTCTGTTTGAGCAATGGTTGAGTTAGTTTTAGACGCATTCCTGTTCTTTCTTCTTATCATGGAGCAGGCCACACTGAGGGGAGATAAGCTTTTAAGAAAACCAGACATTCCCACACGTAAACTGTCAGGCATGGTTGCTGATCGAAGCTTGGCTCATCAGGAGGCCTCTCCTCTTGGCCAGGAGGTTTGTAGCAGGCCTGAGAGACATGGATGCTCTTGGTCCTCTCATCCCTATCAGACCCTAATCTACTCCATTGTACCTGCTTCAGAGCCTTGTACCTCTAAACCTCCAAGGGGCAGGGAGGCAGGCTCCCAGCCCTCCAGAAACTGCTCTTCTTAATTATATACAATTAAAAGAGCAGATGAAAGAAAATGTTCTCAATGGTCCAACTTATACAAGTACACTCTCATATTCAAATGATACAGATGATTCCTCTATGAAATTAAGTGGATTTATTTTAGGGCAAAAATGTTTCCTGGGGTAGAGTCCAAGAAGTACTTGTGTCATCTGAAACATGTTCTGGTGGGATCTGCTCCTCTGATTCCAACATCTTTCTAAACGTCTCACGTGAAGAGCAGGTCTCCAGCATTGCACGAGCACTCCTCTCTGTGGGTGTAGGTACAGATGTAGACACATGGATCGTGTGTAGCACAGACTCTGGTTCTTCCCTCTCGTCAAGCCAAGCCAGTCTTGGGAAACTCCTCAGGGTGTTGTCATCACCGCCAGGGTACATCTCCAGTGAACACCGTGTTTGTTTTATGACAGGTGTCCAGAAAACTAACATGTGCAACATGTCTAACAGCTGTTTTAGCTATTTTTATACATTTCTTCACTTTCTATATGATTAAGATCCAATTTTAATAAGTATATCATCTTCTGTTTGAAGGTGAGCAAGGCAGAGGGGATTCTCCTCCTCGTAAAGGAAGCACTGAAAAATGGAGAGACCGAAGAGCAATTGCAAAAGATGATGAGTGAGTTCTACAGATTGATACCTCACAGAGGCGCAGCAACAGAAGAAGTTAACCTGAGACTGTTAGCCAAGAAAGAGGACCTCTGCCAGGTGAGGCTCTGGAATACAGAATTCGGTTTAAAATATGTTGGGAGAGGGGTCTTTTCAAATCCGATGGACAAGTTAACACTGAATCACAGAAGTTATCTCTAGACTTTGCTCAGAAATAAATTGCTGAGCCATTTTAGAATGTTTTTGGTCCTCATGGAAGTTATCTGAACCATGTTTCTGAACTGGAAGGTGTGGGAATAGTGGTCCAGTTGCAAATATGTTTAGAAGTGCTGCTCTGTAAAATAATTTTCCAGATCAGGAGACGGGCTGGGATTCTTTCTGCAAAGGAATGCGAAGTTGCCCCTGACTTCAACCATGAGGACACTTACTACCCTGAATACCAAGAAGTCCGGGTGTACATTAGCTGCTGGTCCAGGTCACTTCGAGGTTCTATCTCTAACTTGCCTGTAAAGTGACAGTTTCCATCAGCCTGGCTTCCCTTACCATCAACTTACAGCTACAATTCATAGCATCCCACCCAGAATATGTTTTTTGGTTTCTCTTAGAGGAAGCCCCTGGCAGACTTTTATTTCTTTAGTCAGAATTGAGTTGTGTGCATTCCTGACCAGTCACTGGCCGGGAGAGTGGAGTTACTGTGACTGCTCAGAAATGGGTCACCCCCTGGAGCTGTGGGGGGAGGAGCAGGGCTCAGTCAGCAGAAAGGAAGCCAGCAGGAAGGCAGCCACAGCCCACCCCACCCTGGATGAACCTTGTGACTCTCTGGCTCTGGGTTGTCTCATTCATGCTTGAAGGGATTGGGCCAAGGTCAGAGATGCCTGACCTAAACTTCAGAGGAGTTTGTAGATGTGAAATTTTGCGTGTTTGGGGGAAATTATAGCTTTCAACAGGTTCTCAGAGGAGTCTGTAACCGAAATCAGTGAAGAATCAACAGTGAGATGATGTAGGACCCTTCTAAACGTAAATTCCATGATTTGTCTCACATCCACCGTGAAGAACCTTTATCGGTGGTTTTGCTCCTGAGAGGGTATGGATGCTGCCCATCCAGATACTTTTTAATTTAAATTTTATATTTTCAAAAAATAACATGTCTGCATAATTAAAATTCAAAATTATACTAAAAAAGTATACTCAGAACAGTTTCTATTGTACACTGTCTCCTGACCCATCCCCACTCCTCACCCTGATAAACATTTTTTCTGGTTTCTTGTTAGTCTTTGTACAGTTTCTTTATGCAAGTCAGTATGAATGAGAACATAGCATATTACTTTATGCAAAAATAGAGGGTGGAATAATATGTAAGAATAATAATAGTGTACTATCTTTGCCACGCTGTGCCTGCTTCCCTCATTCAATGTGCTCTGTACATGGGGATTATCTTCATAGTAGTCTACTGTGGGAGGTGCCACAGTGGAGGGCGTGTCCCCTGTCATTGCACATTTCAATTCTTTTTGGACTTTGCTATCACAGACAGAGCCACAGGGAACAACCCTGCCTGTTTGTCATCCCCTCCGTGTGCAGTGGCAGCTCTGGGCCATGGTCCCGGCAGTCAAAGGGCTGGTTTAAAGGATGGAACTGTGATAGATGCTGTCTGACCCCCTTGTGGGGTGGTGCTGTTCTGCCCCACCACCACCACCAGTGCACGAGCTTCTGTTCCTCATGTTCACACCCACAGAGTATTTGTCGATTTCAGACCTCACCAATCTATGGCCAGGAAATGGCCCCTCCGTGTGGCGAGCCTGAGCACCTTTTCAAATGGTTAAGGGATGTCTGTGCTTCTTTTTCTGTGAACGGTCTAGTCATGTCCTTCGCCTCTTTTCTTTTGGGTCTTGGTCATTTTCTTCATGATTTTTAGGTCCTCTTTATAAGTGGGGGAGCTTCATCTGTGATATGAGTTGCAAGTATTTTCTGCAGTTATTTGTTTATTTTACTTTGGTTATGATGAATATGGTGGTGGTAGTTCTCTTTTACCATACAGAAATTTTTTACTTCTATTTAGACAAATGCATCCATTTTTTAAAAATTTAGTTTTCAATTACCATTACCATACAATATTATATTAGTTTCAGATGTCCAACATAGTGATTACACTCATATAACTGACAAAGTAATCACTCCAAAAAAATCCAGCACCCACCTGGCACTATACACAGTTATTACAATATCATTGACATGTGCCCTGTGCTGTACTTTGCATCCTTGTGACTGTTTTGTAACTGGAAATTGGCACTTCTTAACCCCTTATTTTATGGTCAGTACATCATAAAGACTTGTGGCAATACCCTTTTTAGTCTCAAAGATGCTGAAAGCAACATAATCCTCTATTAAACCTAATTCAGATTATCTAGAAGCTGTGTTCCCTCCTCCAAGCTTCATGATCTACGAGTATATTGATCTTCTTGGGCTCCCACTTGGGGAAAGGACCCATGTCTCATGCATCTTTGTATCTTTCAAGTCTAATATGCATGCAATACAGAGCACACTTACTGAGTTTTTTGTTAAGCAGAATTGCACTTACAGCCTGCGGCTCTGCTGTTTGTTACTCTCCCTTCCTCACTGCAGGGTCGTGACCAGTTCACTAGTTTAACTTCTCAGAGACTCACTTTCGTCATCTGTGCAATGAGGACAATAAGATCTAACAATAGTAAGTCCAGCGTTGTTGTAGACTTAAAGGAATAATGTACCCCAAAACACTTTATGAACAATGAAGTACTGTCCTCATGTACACCATTATTATTTTTTAAGATTTAAAAAAAATTTTTCATTCATTTTCAGAGAGAGGAGAAGGGAGGGAGAAAGACAGGGAGAGAAATATTGATGTGTGAGAGAAACATCCATTAGTTACTTCTCGCATGCTCCCTCTGGGAGTCTGGCCCACAACCCAGGTGTGTGCCCTGACCAGGAACCAAATCAACGACCTTTTGCTTTGTAGGATGATGCCCAGCCCACTGAGCCATGCTGGTCAGGGCCACTGCTGTTGTTACTTTCATGTACAGGGTCCGGCACAAATAACGCCCCTCGTTTATTACAGAATCTTTTATTACAAAATTATAAGTATATGCTTCTGTCATAGAACAATATCATACTCAAGCACACCACATGATGCTCTAGGTGAAATGTTCAAATTAAAACTATAAATTATTACACCCATATTATTACCCTACCGACCATACTCAAGCAGGCATTACTTCTGCCAGACCCTGTATTTTGCTATCACTGAGGTAACTATATTACCTTTAATATGCCACTTACATGACCTGGCTGATGTGGCTCAGTGGATTGAGTGCCGCCCTGTGAACCAGAGAGTTGCCGGTTCGATTCCCAGTCAGGGCATATGCCTGGGTTGCCATCCAGGTCCCCAGTGGGGGGCGTGCAAGATGCAACCACACATTGTTTTTCTCTCTCTCTCTCTCTTCGTCCCTTCCCCTATCTCTAAAAATAAAATGAATGAAATCTTTAAAAAAATATACCACGTACAGTACAGGCAGATATTAATCGAAAGCTTTGGTGAATAAAGCTTATTTTTCCAGTCTTTTTGAGAAAATGTAATGTAATGTAAACTTTTGGATATGTGGTAATTCTAACATCTTGTATCATTTCCATCCACAGCTAATAAGAGACATGGTTAATGTCTGTGAGACTAATCTTTCCAAACCCAACCCACCATCTCTTGCCAAATACCGAGCCTTGAGATGCAAGATTGAGCATGTAGGACAGAACACAGAGGAGTTTTTAAGACTTAGAGAAGAGGTATTGCAAAATAATCACAGGTAAGCATAAGGAAACACATTTCGATCTGTTCGTCTGAGATGTTATTGCCGATTTGGAAACAGTCTATTGCCATAACTACCTAGATACGTGAATTCTCAGTAACAAGATAACTGTTGTGATGGCCAGTCACTTCTTCTGTGTGTGCTTTTTAATTTTTAAATTGATTCTAGAGAAACAGAGGAAGGGATAGAGAGGTGGGGGAAACATTAATTTGTTGTTTTACTTATTTATGTATTCATTGTATGTGCCCAGACTGGGGATCAAACCCACAACCTTGGTGCATGGGGATGATGCTCTAACCAACTGAGCTCCTTGGCCAGGGCTCTTCTGTATTTATGATAGGGCAAGAGGCAGTGTGCTATGCTTGAAAAACACCCCCTGCTATTCCGCTTGGATTTCAAGGTTACCAAGTCTTGATGAGAATTAAATTTAAAAAATTTAAATCAGCCCTGGCTGGTGTGGCTCAGTTGGTTGGGCGTCATCCCACAAACCAAAAGGTCACAGGTTTGATTTCCAGTCAGGACACAAGTCTAGGCTGTGAGTTCAGTCCCTGGTTGCAGCAAGTGCAGAAGGTAGCCGGTTAGTGTTTCTCTCCTACATTGATGTTTCTGTCCCTCTCTGTCTCCCTCCCTTCCCCTCTCTCTAAATAAAAGTAAATAAATGAAGTTTTTAAAAAAATGTAAATCAAGGGGTATTTAAGTTTCTGTTTGAAGGGTGTTACATAAGAAAACGCACTTAAATTAAGATTTTAACATACAAAAATATGTGTGTAACAGTTTCTAAAATGACCACTCTATGGCTTGTCTGGAAAACCTGTCAAGAGCTGTGGCGCCCCTCCAGGCCAGTCACCTGTTCTCTCGCTGACTGCACACGTTCCTGCTTCTTGTGCTAGTGTGCACTCTGCAACGTGCATTCTGCAACCTGGGGCAGCAGCAGTAATAACAGACACAGAAGATCAGCTTCTCAGACAGCCCTCAGTGTTGTTAGGGCCTTTGTGGAATCACCTCAGCTAAGAGCCTGGACCCAGCTTCAAAGGTTCAGAAATTACTTTCACTGATTTTTCTCAAGAGTGCAGACTACTTTCATTGGCTTGGTTGTTCAACCCACAGCAGCAGCCTCTGCCTGAAGTCTCTCTTTTGGGCATTGCTGGCATCTTGAATCTCAGATAACGTCCAGGTAAACCTGCTTCAGCCTTGCGCGTGCCTTAGAGCCAATGGTGGTGAAGGGCAGCTCTCATACCAGCTTGCGGGAGCCACTGGTTAAATTTTTAGAAATTTTGTTAACTGATTGTTGAACCATTAGTAGGAGAACTTATACCTTATAAATCTGCAAATGCTACAGATCAGGTGGTGTGTAGGTTTCGTTGTTGTTAGGAGTTGGTTTTCCAGTGCTCTACTCAGACCAGACCCGGCCACTCCTGCCTGTGGATGGATTCAGACCTGTCTCAAAATGTGTTCTGTGTTCCTTAGGTGGTAATCTTCAAATTCCATTCCCAAAACCACTTCCACCCCCTGAGAAGCTTATATTTTAAAAAGTGGTAAATTATAAGTGTTGATGAGAATGTGGAGAAATAGGAACCCTCACACATTGCTTGTGGAATGTGAAATGGCACTGCTGCTGTTTGGCTATTCCTCAGTCAATTGAACACAGAATGATCATCTGCCTCAGCAAGTCCACCCTAGTTACAGACCTGAAAGAACTGAAAATAAGTGCTCAAACGGATACTGGTACATGAATGTTCACAGCAGCACCATTCAAAAACCGAAAGGTGGAAGCACTGACATTCCCATGAGTGAATGATTCAATGACAAAGTAGGATACACATGTGTAGTGGAATGTCGCTGAGCCATCGAAAGGAGTGAAGCACTGACATGCGATGCAACACGGATCGACCTTGAAACCACGAGGCTGAGTGAAAGGAGCCAGACAGAAAAGACTGTATTATATGACTCCACATATATGAAATGTCGAGAATAGATCGATCTAACGCATGGAGACAGAAAGCAAATGGCCTGGTCCCAGGGAAGAAGGGATGGAGGCTGACTGCTAAGTGAGGGTGTGGTATTGGGGGTGATGAAATGTGCAGGAACTAGACAGAGTGGTGGTTGCACAGCATTTTGAGTGTACCAAATACCCCTTAACTGTATACCTCAAAATAGTTAAGTTTATGTTATGTGAATTTTCCCTCAACTTTAAAAAATCCCTTCTTTATATCCTTTCCAGATTTTGCTTTTATATATAATCAAATTATTTTGATTTCTTTTGGTTTGACTTTTGACCCCCCTCGGCTCCTTGGTTTCTGCTGTGATCTAATACTAATGAAGAACCTGGTGACAGTGAGGGTAGAATCAGGAGGGGAGTGACTGGCTTTTCCCAGGGAGTCAAAGGGAAGACCTGAAGAGGTAGTGCAGTTCAGCCACCTAATACAAGTCAAGCAAGCCCTTGGAGATCTTGCCATCCTTCCCCACCCCCAACAAAGGTGGGCCTCTTTCTAGGGAGAGATTCTGCTGCTGGGAAAAATGAGATTTTCTTCATTTCATTTCACTAATAATGATTTTTTTCATATTAATTTTTGTTCTGAAATTTATACTTTGCTGAAAGTTTAGAAACTGTGTAAAAACGTGAAGAGAATTAAAGATCACCCCATCTCTTAGCACTCGAGATAGCCCAGAGAGTATATAACCACTGTGAACACTTTGGTGTAGAACATATCTGTCACTGAATGGCTGGTTCTTCTCTCCACCCAGTGGTATGCCGGTAGACTAGCACTCTGAATAAAAGTCCTGATTTGTAATGTTTGCCGACTTTTGTGGTGTAAATACTCCTACCATAGCTCATGTCAAGTTGAGCTATGAGCTGTGGTAGGAGTATTTGCACCACTCGCCACCACTGAGCATGGAGCTGGGAAGACTTACTCCATAAGCTCTCATAGCCTCTCGGCACCCACAACTCTTTCCCTCAGTGGTACCCCCAGTTTTTTCCCATGGTTCCCCATCTTAGCCACCACCTGACCTTTGATGAGTCTTTCTCCCTTGTCCCCACATGGCCATGTTCTGTCCATTCTGCTTCCAAATATCTTTAACCCACTGACTTCCTTTTACACTGCTGCCACCTTTAGTGCAGACCACTGTTACCTCGTCGAGGGCGCACTTCCTGGCGTTCTCGCCACTCCTGCCCTGTCCAATATGTTTTCCCATAAATGGCAGTTAGATCTCGAAAATATGTGCTACATTATGCCATGTTCCAATACAGGTCATCTCCAGAGAGAGGCCTTTCTTGACCACCTCTCTCTGAACCTGGTTGTTTTCTTCAGAAGCACTTAATGTCAGGCATTTGTTGTTAACTTACCGACTTTTGTCTCTCATTAGAATGTAAGCTCCATGAAGCAAGAGACCATGTTATCCCACGTCCAGTGCCTGGCAGAGTACTGGGCACAGAGTCTACTTGTAGAGTGAATGCCTGAATGAATGAATGGGCTCATTCAGCCTGTGTATTTTATGTAGTATATAGTATATGACAAAATTGGGAATCAGTAGTTTTGTAACCTACTTTTTTGAAAGGTATTTTAGACAGAGAGGGAAGGAAAGACGGAGAGGAAGAGAAAGAAACATTGATTTCTTGTTCCATTCTATACATTCGTCAGTTGATTCTTTTAAGTGCCGTGACCAGGGATTGAACCCACCACCTTGGCGTATTGGGATGACACTCTAACCAACTAATCTGGTCAGCCAGGGCCTTGTAACCTACTTTTAAAGTTTATATTTTACTGTAAGTTTTACTTCATGTCTTATATATTTTTTGAGTGTGATTTTTAATGGCAATAATGTGTTCATAATATTTCCAAGATATAATGTGTTGTGTGTGATTCATCGTGTCAGATGTTTGGACTGTTTTGTGGTTTCTGTTGCTAATAATGATTTTCCACTTTGCTTTCAATTTTGTAACCTCAGGGTTTTCTTCCAATTCTTACAGTAATAGACCGGTGGACATCCTGCAGATATTCAGAGTTGGAAGAGTGAACGAAAGCGTGGAGTTTCGGAGGGAGCTTGGCACTGTGAAGCCCTTGCTGCATGGCTCTCCTGTGCGGAGCTTTGTGGGCATCCTGTCCCGGTGAGAGTGTGCCGTCTACCCTGGTCAAGCTTTTTGGCCCCACAAACACGAAGTGTCTTACTTCCTTTCAGTTTTTTTCATGTGTGACATGAGTGTCTTCGGTTAAAACCAGCCAGCTAACTGTATCCAGATGAAATTGAACACTTTAAATTATGAGTATATAATTTAAATGGTGTGTTTATTATTTTATATATTTTAAGTGTACTATATGGGTATGAATTGTTCTTGAAGACAGCATCACAGGAAGAAGGCGGTTATCTATTTTATGAGTTTTCCATGTGTGTTTGATCTAGGGATAGTCCAAAACTTAAAGAGAAAGGTCTAATTAGAATGTCTGGATAAAATTCGATACATCACTGTAGTTTTCTGTTTACTTTGAATAACTTTAATATTAGGACTGAAACTGAAGTCATAGGAAGCACGGAGAAATATGATTGAATCTGGTCTATAACTAATACCTAATAAGAAACTTAAAAGGAATCATACAAAATCTACCAGGAAAAACCTTTCCACAGCCATTAAGGGACCCAGAAGACACTTGCACCAATCAGAAGGATGCCAGTTTTCCTTGCATTAACCGATAAATTTAGATGTATCATAGTGAACGTATTAATTAGATTTTCTTAAAAGAAATAAAAAGCTAATTCTACAGCACACATTTTTCTAAAAATTTGACATTACCAGGATAATTCTGAAAAGAAGAGAACAAGGGAGGGTTAACCAGGCACACATTAAAAATATATTTTAAAGCTTTATTAAAACAGTGCAGTGGTGTATAAATGGATGAGTGAACAGAATAAAGAGTTCACAAATAAAAAGTAGAGGATTTATATATGATAAAAGTAGCTTTTATCTTTGTGGACGAAACATAATATTTTCAATACTGTATGTTGGGAAATAGATAACCACCTGGAAAAAAACCCAGAAAGACCCTTATCTCGTTTCTCACTCTTAAATTGACCTCACATGGGGCAACAATGTAAATATTAACAATAAAACT
>VMDR010017354.1:0-20193 GCA_007922815.1 Macrotus californicus
TTGGTCTTTGCACCTGAAAAATGGGTGTGGTAGGTCCTACTTTGCAGGATATTGAGGGGACTAAATGATATAAAACACATGGGACCGTGCTAGTCACATATAGGTGTTTGAAATGTTAAATTCATGTCTTCCTGGTCTAACACATTAATCAAAACACCCCACTTGCTGCCTATTTTATTTTATTTTATTTTATTTTATTATTTTTGATTTAGGGGCCTGGAAAAGATGATAATTAGAACGGTAGGAAAGAGCTAATTCTGGCTGCTGTGGTTTTAATTTGCAGGCTTATTTTCTTTAGGATAATGAATTTTTATTTAAATTTGGTGACTTTCCTTTGAGTTCCTTTCAAGTCATCTGAACACAGGAAACATTTTTTCATGCTTTTAGAATTTTTCTGATTGACTTTGTTCTCCCAAAAAGGCTGATTTTAATATTCCAAGTGATAAAAAGTGCCTTTGACGTGAGTGAAGCAATTTAATTAGTAAATCTGGAAATTATAAAGGATTGGAAATCACACCCTCCCTGCTTTTAATAAAACACAGTAGTGAAACTTTTGATAGGTGCATACCATGTGTTAAAAGAATTCTGTACCACACACATTGAGAGGAATAAAGAAATTGAGGAAACTTTGTTAAGAGACCTACTAAGGGAATGACATGACTCGGCAATTATGTGATCAGTATGTCACATGGATCAAAACTTCTGCAGCCATCATAACTTACCTAAACTGCATGTTAAGGGTTTAATGATGTAAAATAATTAAAACCACATATTGAGATTCAACATGTTAAATAGGAAAAATGGGCTCATGTAACTAACTGCAAGGCAGTCTAAGTTTTGAGTTAGTTGATCTCAGAGTGTCTTAATCTTGGAGTAAGTAATATACAGAGGATCATTTCATGTTGTAGCTAACAGGATTTTTCATGTCAGGATGTCTATCTCATGATGATGGTTTGTGAGTTATTTCTAGTCCGTTTGCTATGAGTACTCGCTTAGAGTATGTCATCACTAAACAGGGAACATTGCTGTAACTGCTAGGCATAAACATAATAACATGTTCAACTGTAAAACTATCTCCAGTATATAAATACTGATGCTGTGCTCAAAAGCACCATCATTTTTTATTGCCTTGGTAATGGAGTGTTCCAGGGAGACATGTATATGGGTGATTAGTGACTGGTGGATTTTGTGCTGGTATCTTCAAATGTTTAAGAGCAACCTTGATCACTAACAGTTGGAGGAATCAAAGAGCAGCTGATACTTCCTTAGAAAGCAAATTGTGCAAGGCTCTAATAATGCTTTCTACCTAATCATAGGTAATGATTAAGACTATCAACAAGCATACTTCAGATATGGTAGATAAAAAAGCGTATGACTACTAATAGCACTAATAATTCAGGGCATTATTAAAAGAATTATAATGTAACTCTAATTCCTAATAGCACTTTACAAATAATTGGGATAACTGGGTAACTGGCATCTCTTTCAATGTTATTTTAATAATATTGAATTCAAGATAATAGTGAGCTGTAGTTAATAATACAAATTTTGAAATGTAAGTTTAAGAGACACTTGGCAATTTGACTTCGTCTTCATGTATAGACAGCCAGCTGGAGAGCTAAGAAGTTTAAACAGAGGAATTTACGCATGTGCATGGAGTTGAGAATCCGAAGAAAATATTTCTGATGAGGTAACGCATAATAGGTCTTGACTCAGTTCTCATCTACATTGATGTTTCCATGTCTTTTGTTGTTGTTGTTGTTGTTGCTTTCACCAAAACAAGTTCGCACAATGTGTGTATTTGGAGATGGACAACGTTCCAGATAAAGTCTAAAATGGGTGGATCAGTTCTAAAGTTGAGCTAGACTTATGAGTCACAATTTGACTCACTAAAACTTGCTGAGATCAAGGTGACCTTCAGGCATGCCTGCTGTATAATCTTCTTTGAGTCTGTTGTTACGCGCTGGTAGGGCCTGGTGCATGATTTACTCACCTGAAGGGTCATTTTGGGTGTCATCTGAGCAGAAAATTCCTTTGGTTCTTCATTTTTGTTCAGAGATGCCACATTCTCTAGCCAATGTTTCATAACACATGAAAATTATGACCCTCATATAGATTATCACTAATATTAGAAGGTAACTTTTGACCTATTACCAACATATTTTTGGTACCTGCTAAAAAAATCTCAGTTGTAGTCAAGCTATATGTTCCTACCATTTTGCACATTCTTTGTAGGTAATTAAGTTGGCAAATTAAGTGTATTGCTTTCCCCAAATTTCAAAATGTACCTTGATATTTGGGTAATGTAGTGAGTAATGAAGAGGTCTTTCAAACATATGAGTATAAGGACTATAGACACTGCCCTAAATTGAACAATAATAAATAAAAAAATAAACATAAAAAAAAGAAACTGCCCTAAATCTCTGTACAATTTTTTGACAACTGATCTGGAGAATGAAATATTACAATCTGTGCTTATAGCTATTGGGATCTTTGCCGTAGGAGTTAAATTTCCTTTAACATGTAGCTTATTCTTTCATTAATAAAGATTTGGGATGGCGCATATGGTTTGCCTACAGCTGGTTGTTTCCCTGCTTCCTTCCTTTCTTTTTTTTCCTTTTAAAATTTGCAACTAGCCCTAAAGCCCTAATTTGCTTCAGCTGCTGTAAATTGGTTTCCCGTAACTTTTACATCTTCTTCAACGTGCATTGACATGTGTAAATATAAGGGCACATGTTAACTCCTTAGTTATATTTGTGGGAGCCCACAATCTGCTAGGACTAAAGTTTGTTTTAAAGATATCTCTGGTCATATTTCTCCTGGCAATATGCAACAGAAATCAAGATCCAAGAAGGAATAGATATTGTCCAATTGGGAAGAGATCAATTTCAGAGAAATAATTAGACTCTATCTTATGAACTATAATGCAATTATGAAACATGATGTTCAATGAAATGTCTTTATGTTGTTTTCTAGAGGCCTGAGGGAACTAAAATGACACGTAGGAGAAGAGAAGGGAATAGCCTCTCTGTGAGGAGTCAGGGGCAGAGCTGACTCTCTCTCCATAAAGCTGTGCAGTGAAGCAGGATTTGTTCTGGCACCCCCTTACTCCTTTTAGTGCCTCATTTCTTTTTCAAAGTGTTCTGGTCTTTGCTTTCAGCTATCATCAGTTACGTTCCACTAAGATTCGCTAAAATTGGTTTATATTGCCTTTCTGGAGGGGTATTTGCAGTTTAGTACGAGTTTTTTTGATGACAAAAAAGCTTCAGAATAGAAAAAAAATAGAATGAACTTCTAATGGTGGAATTTTAAACTCGATGCTTGACCCTTAGGTAGAGAGGGAAATACCTGTCAGATGAAGTCCCTCTGATCGTTACCTGCTCCAGATGGGCCCTGTTTGGGCAAAACTGCAGGAACCCAGCACACACGCTCTGGAGCAGACACGTCTTACAGAGGGAACCGAAAGGGTTTGTTTTTTTCTGTGCTCACTGTGGCGCGGCTCAGGTAGGGTGATGGTGCAGCTTAGGAAAGCCTGGCCACCTCGGCCCGCCGGAAGAGGACACCAACGGCCGCTTCAAATGCAGAGCCTCCGTGGGACCTGCTGAGGTTGTTTGGATCTGCATCTCATCCTGTCCTCTCCCTCTGCCCACCTGTGCTTTTCACCCTCCCTCCCACAGGTGTTGGTCCTTTGGCCGCTCCTAAATGAACATCCTTCACTCTAAACCATCTCAGGATCTGCTTTCTGGAGAACTAAACCGCTACAGACAAGAAACTGGTCTGCCTACTCAGAAATCCTGGTAAGTTTTCCGGAAGTTGGTGGTGGCCAGAAAAGGGAGCACTCAGCAAGGTGGAACGGAGGTGGTCAGGCTTCAGGGCAAAGAAGCGAGGAGGGTGTGTAGCCCGTTCAGAAAACCAGTGTGCACGCTCGGGAACCACACTGCCCGAGTTACAAAACTGGCTCTGTCACTCTTCTGGTTGCTGGGCAAGTCACTTAACCTCTCAGTACCTCGATTGCCTCCTTAGTACAATGGAGATAACAATCATGATGATGATGTGAGACTTAAATAAGTTAACATTAGTATATAAACGGTTTATAATGGCTCCTGGCACATTGTAAGTGCTAAATAAAAGTCTGCCAGTATTTAGTATTGTTATAACGGCTTGCGCTAGGAAGTGTTCCATAGAAGGGGAACAGTTGTTAGGGGGTAGTGGAGATTAACTGAGTTTTTTTTCCTTGCTTCTTCAAATAGATCACTTCAAGTGTTTTCATTGTTATTTAAATCACTAAATTTTTAAAACACCTTATGAGGACACAGTTTTGACAACTTTAATGTTTTTCTCAAATGCTACCTCTCAGTTATGGATAGTGCTTTTATGTTGAGTTAACCAATAACCTGTGCCAAAAAAAAGTCAGTCAATGAAAATAGTAAATTTTACTCCTGGTGTACTTAGGCCCGTTTCAAAAGATTCAGGAGACTTGTGACTGTATATTGTTTTCTTTCTTTTTTTAATCTCAAGTTCATATTTTAATTAGATCTCCTTAGTTTTTACCCACGGCCCTGTGTGTTTGTGTTCTATGACCCCACGCAGGATACACGTTACATTTAGTTATTGTGTCTCCTTAGAGTCTTCTTGGCTGTGGCACTTTCTCAGACTTTTCTTGTTTCTGATTATTTGACAGTGTTGAGGACTGCCAGGTGGATATTTTGTAGATTGCCTCTCAATTAAGGTTTATCTCATGTTTTCCTGATGATTAGACTAGGGTTATGGATTTTTGGAAAGAAAACCAGAGAGGTCAAGTACCATTCTCAACACATCATCTCTCAGGGCATCATATCAAGGGTGCATACTGTCAAGATGACATACTGCTATTGATGCTGACCTTCATCACCTGGCCGAGAGCATTTGTCAGATTGTTCCACTGTGAAGTTCCCCTTTTGCCCACTTTCCAGAGTGTTACTCTTTGGAAGGAAGTTACTATGTGCTGTGCACCCTTAAAAAGTGAAGAGTTATGCTTAGTCTCCTTGTCTAAAGAATTACATCAATTATTTAAAATTTTTCTGCATGGAAGCTTTGTCTGTTCTCCCTCATTTATTCATTTATCCAATCATTTCTTTATATTAGTGTGGACTCATGGATGTCTATTTTATGTTTTAGATTATAATCTAATACTACTTTATTTTGTTGTTCAAATTTATTTTCTTTTCTGATTTTTGATTTGAAAACAGAGATGTTTAAATAGAAGTTAAGATGACTCATTTTCTCTGTGATTTGTGGCTCTCAAAGAATCCAAAGAGAAGGTAATGCATGATGGCAAGTTTTCATTTTATCTCTAGCATTTTTAAATAAAGAAGATGGCTTCTTTCAGTTAGTAATTTCTTATTGAATAAGAAACATTTTTTTCTTTCTACAGCTGCAAGGTTTTGTGTATTTCGTTTAAGTTGTATTTGAAAGTAGCTTTCTTAGTGTGCAGGTGCTTTTATTGTTTGGAGGAATTAAGTATCTTAGGCCTTAGTGGAGATTGGGGCGATGATTATGAAGTGGTGTGACTGAGTCGGTTACCACCCAGGGGTGACTTAAAGTTAAATGTTAAGAGGGATGCTTATGAATTTGATTATGCTTGGTACAATGAACAGGGTGAGGCTGCCACTCCAGAAAGTGTGTCATGGACACTCAAGTCTAGTTGCAGTGGTACAGCGGTTCTGACCCAGTCTATGTGTTTGAGCATTTCTGTGCTGATAATGCAGGGAGTATGCAGATTTATAAATGACTAGATGGACACATGGCCACTTTATCAAGATCAGTTTTCACTGTACACTCTCAAGGTTTGTGGAGCACCTTTCATTGCTGGTTTTCATTAAAATGTTTTGAACATGGTGGACATATATTTATGAATATTTAAAATTTAAAAGCATATATTCATGAGCATTTAAACTGAAATGTAAATGTCTACTTCTACAAGGAGATAAAGCCAAACTCAGTTTTGGCACTTTAGATAAACAGCTTGCCAGTATTAATTGGAAATTACCTGTAATTGAGTGCTTAACTTCTTTTGGTTTTGTATATACTGAATTAGTTATAGGATTTTAGTGACCCAAACATTCATTATAAGGATAATAATAAGATGTACTTTTTTGAGCGTCTAAGATGTGCTAGGCACTGCTGAGGTACTTTGCAAATAAAATCTCTGATAATGATCCTGAAAAGTTGGTATGGTTGTTGCTCCCACCTCATACTGGAAGTTGTTTGTCTCTCAGAGAGAGCCTCACTTCTTTTCTTTAAACACGCCAGACTTGACCCAGCTCAGGACCCCTGTGCCCCTACTTTGCTTGAGCGATCTGCCCCACTCAGGCTTTTGCATGACTGGCGCTCCGTGCCATTCAGATCTCAGCCAAGGCGCCGTCTGCTGTCCAAGCTCTTCTCTAACCACCCAAACGTGTCATCCCACTTCAGTCCTCACTCTTCTCACTCTTTATAGATTGATATTATCTGAAATTCTATTGTCCCTTGGATTATTTTCTTCTCTCCATGGACATTTAACCTTCATGAAGTGGGGATCTTAGCCTTGTCTCTCCCTTTGTGACTGCAGCCCTGCGTAGCTGTGCAATACATGTTTGTTGACTGAGTTAACAGTTGAAGCCTAGAGAGCTAGTGAAGACTAGAAGTGGGATTTGAACCCAACTCTGTTTGGGTTCATGGTCTGAGGGCTTTCCATTCTGTCACTTTGTTTTCCAGCTCTGTCTAGTGGTTCATATCTGTTTAATATCAAATATCCAGCCTTAATCCATGATATCGGATCAAAAATGCATTTAAGTTTTGGCAAAAAATTAATTCTACTAAAAATAAAAGAGCTGGTTGCTTCAAAAATTCCATGCTATTAATATCATCTCTTTGCTAAATGACCATAGTTAACAGTCAAATGTGATGATAAAGTTAAATATTTGTTATAATTTTATAAACTTACCATACATTTCACCAACTCTGAGCACTTTGAAAAGTGATTCTTAGATTAATTTGAGTTGTTTTGGATACATAAAAGTACCAAAAAGTACCTTGTGTTTTTAAAATATCTCTCACAACCCAGAGTTTTTGCAAATTTGGGTCATCCTCTCTATGGTTAGATGGCATTAATAGGGTTTCACTGAATTTCCAAACTCTTTCTCACCAACAGATGTGTACAAATGTCTCTTTTGGGGCTTTGTAAACCATCGTGGTTTCTAGAAACTAGGCCATGGTTGAGACATTTGAAGGAAAACAAAGTGTTGAAGAACAGCTGACTGCATAACTAAGAAATCAATCATCGCCCAGCCAGCTTCATTGGCATAATTGGCAATGATTTATAGAACGTTGGCAGGGGTCCAGCAGGGCAACTGTGTCCGTAATACTATTACAGCGCTCCGGGGTGGGCTCTTAGTTCAGGCCACATGACTGGACTGGGGAAGAAGTTTCACAGATACTTATTTAAATTAACGAATAACTAAAAACAAAATATTTCCCATGAATTTATTTTGTCTAACAGCATGAAAATTTGTAAGATATTTTAATGGAATCCTGAAGCAAAATTGTGCCTAAAGCAAGTAAATTAGAAATCTCTCTCAAGTGCTTATCCAATGTCTTTAGTAGTGTTTTGCATATTGCCAGTATGATATTACTTTATTCATCAATGTTGTCATATGGAAAAAACTTATGTACAGAAAGTATTTGTCTGCTGAGTGCTGAGGGCACAGGAAGGGGCCTAGAGGACGTGAGCATGCAACTAGCCAACTGATAGACTTAGTGAAATTAAAAGGAGTCATGTCAGGTTTATTCTACTGTGCTCCATCTTGTAACACACTTGTTAAATTCATTCAGGAAATATGGCTTTAGTGATTTTTCTGGAAACTAGTGGGTTGTAAGAGATAATTAACAAAACTTCCTGTTTTTTCTCTTGGAACAGATGGGTATTTTTGAAATGCAGCAGAACACTGAGCTCGGTTTGAGGGCACGCATAGTTGAGTTGCCTCTATTTGTATAATGAGGTGCTACTGCTTGTGTTCCAGAGGTCTAAGCCATTTGTCTGGAGAGCCGTACAACTGGTTTCCACTGAACTAGGCAGCTGCATGCAGCAGCCAACATTGGCTGCGGAGCCAGACTTTTAAGGACACTGCCCAGATAGCTTTTTTCCCCCATTTCTTTTTTTCTACCTGATAAAACACATCTTGCCTACCTTGTTATCTTAGCTGTACGGGTGCCAGCATTTGAAAGTGGCCTTGCTCTCTGGGTGGAACTTATTGAAAGGGCAGATATGAAGGAGAGGTTCATTGCTAAAGTGTCGGAGACTAGAACCTAGAACGAAGAGTCAGTAAAGTAGTTAAAGGAAGAGGAGAGAGGGAAAGAGGATAGGTAATACACAGAAATTTTCTGTTCATTATTCAGTGAGAACTCTCTGTGACAAGCCAAGGTTTTGGCAAATGAGGGCAAGTAGAGCAGAAAACAGGGGCCTTCACAGGGCCTTCGAGTTTCTGACATATTTCTTACACACAAGTGGCCAATGTAGGTAAAAATTTTATTGATAGCTATTGAAAATACACTACATGTTTACAAGGGGGACCCCCAAAACATGTAATTATCTGCTGGAGGGGGGACCCCTTGTAGTAAAGGCTTCCCCCGCTAGGTGAGTGTTCTAGAAACCCATCTGTATTGGTGTGCCAGCTGGCATTGTTGTGAGAGGCTGCGTTAGGCTTCAGTGGATATTTTTGGAAAACTCAACACATTTGCCCATTTCATGATGGGTGATTTACGAGCATGCCTGCCCACACAGCGCTGAGAGTTCAGCAGTTTCAGACCAAAAATGGCGTGACTTCCATGCCCCACCCTCTCTCTATTCACCTGACCTTGCCCCTAGTGACTTTTTTTTTGTTTCCCTGGATGAAAAAAGGTCCTCAAAGGGAAATCTTTCACTGATGTGAAGAGGCGAAACAAAAAATGGTAGAAGCACTAAAAGGAATCGAAATCAATCAGTTCCAAAACTGTTTTAAGTAGTAGAAAAAACATCTTGGGTGTATGGCATCAAATGGAGAGTACTTTGAACAATGACTGAAGTTTAAAAATGTAGCAATCAATATGCCATTTTTTATAAATAAATTCCTGTTCTCCCCTCCACCCGTATATACTCACATTTGCTCAAGAGAGGACGGTTTACCACGAAGCTAGTAAAGCTTGGCTCTTTATTTGTAAGGACCCCTTCTAAGTTCTTCCAGGGAGGAAAGCTAGGAAATATGTATTCTATTACAGATAGAATTTCTGTATAATTTTGTATTCTATTTTCTTAACAAGTCCTGCCCCTCCCCCAAGTGAATAAAGTTTATGTCCGTAGAGACTGGATCTGCTCCTGTTTATGAGAAGGAGGTAGAAAGGGCTTTCTGGTTTCCAGAAAATAAATGATGTCTTGACAGTTTTGGTGGGAGGAGGAATATTGATAGGTTGACTGAAACCACCGTCTTTAACGTAACTTGGATACTAAATGAGAAACCCAGAGAAGCGGGCGGAGAAGTGTAGAAAGAACCATGGAATTATCACAAGATTTGCTGCTTGTTTAATTATACTACCATTGAACAATAACAGAGAAAAATATAATGGGAACTTATAAAAGCTACTTTTGGTTACAACTTTAGACTGTGAAGTCCTTGAGGGCAAATTGAATAAATGTTGAATCTAAACTTGGAGAACAGTAGTCTCCAACATCAATATTTAAAACAAACCATAGTAGCTCATTTAGATAACCTTGGTCCTTAACTAACTAAAAGAGAAGCAAAGTTTTAATTGCTTCCAGCCAAGTGTATTTCCTGACGTGTGCAATATAATAAAAAGTAGGAATACATGTTTTGGGTAAGACACACACATAGTCAGGTCTTTTTCTTGCTCAAAAACTTGGATAGCATATTTACCATTTAAAGTCCACATCCTTACTATGCTATTAGGCTGTAACATAACTTTTTACTTTTATCTGCTACCACCCAGAGCTGCCGTGATATGTTTTCTTCTCATCAGAATACAGAGCAGCCCCCAATGTTCTGACCTGTTTTCACACTGATTCCTGAGGTTGAGTGCCTTTGCTTCCTACCTGCCAAGAACAGTATCTTGCCCACAGCACACCCGTAAGGAAAGTTTGTCACTTTATTACTTCATCTATGAAGAAAAATTAGAACTTGCTCAAAGAAAGTTGAAGGATTTGCTCCGGTAGTGAGCAGGGTTCGTTATGCTTGTTTCAGGATGAAGTTCACATTACTTAATACACTATATTACAAATGCTTGTGAATCTAGCCTTTGCTTTTTCTCCAGTTTCATCTGTCGCCATCTTTGTTTGTGATTCAAGAAGCCCTGGTGCTACCTCAGCGCCTCACACACATTGTTTCAGATATCTGGGACGTTCCTTTTATCTCGTCTCCCTCAGCCTCCTTCCCCTGGGTACTTTGTGCTGGACTTTTTGGGCTAATCTCTGGAGTCATCTTGGGGAGCCACCTCTCACTTAACCTCCCCACTCTCCTCGATGGTGTTCACTGTTCCTTTTATATGATCCTATAGCACTTAATGGTTGTGCCATAATAGTGTAAATTTTTTAAAGAAGTTTGCTGTTTACTAATTTGTATCCCTTTATTAGACTTCCTCATTGGCATGATGTCTTGTTTACTGTGGTATCCCTGGGAAAAATGTAGTGCTCAGCACAAATATTGACTGAATATATATATATTTAAGCCATCTATAAACAACTAGTTATGAGAATGTTAGATAAATAGAAATATGTTTTGCTTCTATAACCTTGAGTTCATTAAAAGCCTGCGCAAGCAGAGGACGGTTATTCTAGCATTTATGCTGCCGAGAATGCGAGTTGGATGTCAAGGAGGTTCTCATACAGAGTGTAGGCACACATCCCTCCTACGTCTCCCGAGGAAGAAAAAAGCTGTCTCCTGCTGTTACAACTCTTACAGTAATACGTTAATATCACAGTGGGTAGCAGGTCTTAAAAGAATCAGAAATTGGTCCAAGGACACAGGGAAAATCTCTACTGAAAATCATTTAAGTTTTTGTACAGAGAAGCTTTTAAGATATCACCTAAATGAAAAAAAAAATGTTTTTAAAGCTGTATAAGTTCAAAAGCTACATTCTACATGAAAATGAAAAATAACAACAGAAGAAGAATAGCACTCTATTCAATTTTTTTTTAAGAAAAGAAAACCTGGGTGTATTTTGCCGTTCATACCCTATTTTACAGTGATAAAACACTTAAATACTTCAACTTGTGTTTTTGTGTTACTTAAGCCCTACGACATATTCTTATGTTCAAAGACAGCACTGCTGAGAAATTGGTGTAGCAGTTTTATTTCCAATGTGTCACCCACGGTAAACTTTCAGTGTTCTGGCAGGATAGCAGACTGAACACAAATGTCTGAAAGTAAAATAAAATAAAATATAAGAAATACAAAAGAGTAAGCCAAGAGAAAGAGAAAGATGCTGTCTGTGAATGAAGACAAAACGTTGGCCGAAAAGTTCATTTGTTTTTTTTCCATAAGATGGCTCTAGTAGCGCTTAGTTGTCGTTAACTTCATTCGAAACAATTTTGTTAGGTTGTATTGTGAAGCTGTTATATCAGCGTGCATTTCAAAAAAAAAAACTTATCAAAATTGGTGAATTTTTTGTGTAGCCATTTTAATATTGAGGATGGAAGAAAATGTGCAACATTTTTGGCATATTATGCTTTATTATTTGAAGAAAGGTAAAAATGCAACTGAAATGCAAAATAAAAAGACTTGTGCAGTATATAAAGAAGGTGCTGTGACTGATTGAACATGTCAATAGTGGTTTGTGAAGTTTTATGCTGGAGATTTCTTGCTGGATGATGCTCCATGGCTGGTAGAACAGTTGAATTGATAGCAATCCAATTGAGACATTGAGAACAATCAACATTATACCATGCGGGAGATAGCCGACATACAATATACAAATCAACAGTTATTGGTGAAAATGAAAAATGTGTCTTTCATTTTATGGAAAACACTAAACAGACTTTTTGGCCAACCCAATATTTCAACAATTTTTAAAAATAATCTAATAAGATTTTTATTCTTAAAATCATTCTCTCATATTTAATATCCATTGTCTCCCATTAATCTACTACTAGGATATAACTTTTCTTTTTTTTAAATATAAGTGGGACCTCATCAACAAAACAAATAAACAAATGCCAGCCCAGGACCCTGAAGCAGGATTTGCAATGATGGAAAGAACTCACCTGCCAAGAAAAACTTTAAAAGAACTTCAGGTCGGAGTTGGCATATACAGTGAATCCATCCAGACATTTAACCTTAACTAATGGATGTATGAGAAATACAGAACTGAGGGAAGAAAATGATCAAAACAATAGAAAAAAAATATTCAGAGCTGAATAGAAAGACACTGTCCTTTGTTAATGAAAACATCCTTGCAATGTTGAGATGAAGGAGTACAAAGAGACCTACACATCTAAACACAGCATCATGAAAACTTCAGGTAGCAAGAATAAACAGTATGTCTGAGAAGCTTCCAGAGAGAAAATGTAGGTCAATAACAAAGTGACAAGAATCAGGCCAACATTTAGTGATCCCAAATGTATGGGACCTTGAAGACAATAGAGAAAAACAAAGACTGCAAAGTTCTAAAAAGAAGTTACAACCAATCAAAGTACGAAGGGAAAACCAGACTTTTTCAAATATACAAGGACTTGGAATACTTGTACATAGTCACTCTTACTTAGAAAATTACAATGTGCACTGGAAAAATGAGGGTAAAATCTGTGAAAGGCAAAAAGGAGGCATAAAGGAAAGTGTGGAGCTAAACAAAGGACCCGAAGAAAAGACTGTAGTATCACAGTTGTCCAAGATAATTCACTGCTGAATCCTCTTTGCAGTGTGGCTCAGGCAGGAGAAAGGAATGGATTGCAAAGATTAGACAGTGTGGGCTAAAAGTTGACGTCATGAAGGAGAGGATGAAGCAGGTATGTTTCTTCTCTTTTAAGAAAACAGAAAAGAGAATTAGAAAAGGAGAAACAAAAACTGCACAGGAAAGTCACAATACAATCCACAAAAGGAAACAAACTTAAATGTAACACGATTGTGAGCAATAATTGTAGAAATAGAAAAAATAATGCTTTTCACTTGTGTGCTAGGAGCATTTTCCTTTAAGTTGCCTGGGGTTATAATATTGGATTCTGTATCACTTAAAATTTGGCTACAAGTAACAGAAATCTCCAAATAACACAGGCTTAAGGAAGATAAATTAATTTCTCTCTTGCTTTAAAGAAGAAGGCTGACATGGTGGCTTAGAGATCATCAAGGAACCAGGATCTTTTCATCTTGCTGCTCTGCCGACCTCTCCATCTATGGCTTCTGTATGATGATAATTGGCAGAAAAACAAAAATCATAAACTATTAAAAGAGGACACTTCTGGAATTAGAATTAGGATGAAGAGGGTTAGACTAGCCATATTTTTTATTATAAACTTTCCAGTATATTTTTGTTTATTTTTTGACCATGTACAAGTACAGTATTATTTTGATTTTAAAATACAGAGGATTAGAGAAATAAAGGAATAAATTCATTTCAAGTTCCTTTAGTTCAAATGTCAACTTCTCAAAGAAATCATGCTGATTCCCTTTCTAAAATTATACAATCATAAGCACCTCTGTGTTTGTTGCAATGTTATTTACCATTGCCAAGATATGGAAGCAGCCCAAGTGTCCATCAGTACATGGGTGGATAAAATGACTATGGGACATTTACACCATGGAATACTACTTGGCTGTAAAAAAGAATAAAATTTTATCCTTTGTGACAGCATGGATGGACCTGGAGGACATTATGCTGTGTGAAATAAGCCAGTCAGAGAAAGACAAATACCATAGGATTTCACTTATATGTGGAATCTAATGAACAAATTGAACTAACAAGCAAAATGGAGACAGACTCATAGATGGAGAGTAGGCTGACAGCTCGGGGTGGGGAGGGGAGGGTGTAGAGGGATTGAGCAAAAAGGAAAAAAGACTCATGGACATAGACAACAGTGTGTTAATTGCAGAGGGTGTGGGGTATGATGGGGTTAAATGGTAATGGAAAAAATACAATAAATTTTTTTTTAAGAAAGGAAGAGAAAAGAAAGACCAGAATCACTCTTCTTACCACCAATAAACTCTTTTCATTAGTAGTTATCAATATTTGCAGGGTTGATATTTATTTATGTGTAAATTAATACCCCCTCCAACTAAATGTAAGTTCCAAAAGGAGAGGAACATTTTAGCTCTGGCCAGGTAGCTCTTTGATTAGAATTTTGTCCCAATATGCCAAGGCTGTTGGTTTGATCCCTGGTACATTTTAAAACTTGTCTACCTGTATGTCCACAATACTACATGGAAGATCATAAGCACTTAAATATTTATTGAATAAGTAAATTACAAATAAATATTTAGGAGTTATAAGAATCAGAAGGTGATAAGAACCTTTGACAGAAACTCTATCATGATAAAACCCATAGCTTATATTGGTATCAAGAGAATATTATAAGAAATGCCTTAAATCTGAGTTTCTCATGGTATGTTCTAGTTTGTTAAAATATTTTTGCAAAATGGCTTTCATGATTGAAATAACTTTGGGAAATTATACATGATATATAGACCCTTGAAGATTTATTTTTATTTTGTATATGTGCATATATATATAATAATAAATATATATAATAAATTTGCTTAACCCAGCATTAAAATGAAACTTTTGTGTCACAATAATTTTATTAACATCTTATGGAGCTGGACTTCCATGAAGCATGCTTTCAGAAATGCTGCCACATGTGTTACTTAAAGATAAGATAGGGCAAACTATTTTAAGTTTTGAGGAATTGAAAGAAACACAAATAGTGTAGATTCAAATGTGGATAATGGGGTTCTTGTTACCACATGTGAAAAAATAGGTGTGAAATTGTCCTCCTATTTCTTTATCCGGACAAACTGCTATGATTGGAGAGAAGAATGTTGGGGTGGAATTGGGTGCTTTGGCACACAAAACAGCCTGTCCTGTCACACATCCAGAGGGTCATGCTATTGACTACTTACTGTATGTACAAGTTCAGAGTAGTATATTGTGCACATTTCATACAATGTATTTTTTAACATTTGCATTTTATTTTACTTTTAAGTATATTTTATTGATTATGCTATTACAGTTATCCCAATTTTTTCTCCTTTATCCCCTTTCTGCCCTGCACCCCACCTCCCATGCTCCAGCATTCCCCACCCCCTCAGATCATGTCCATGGGTTGTACATATAAGTTCTTTGGCTTCTCTATTTCCTACACTATTCTTAACCTCCCCCTGTCTATTTTATACCTACCAATTATACCTCTTATTCACTGTACCTTTTACTCCCCTCATTCTCTCCCTCCCCACAGATAACCCTCCATGTGATCTCCATCTCTGTGATTCTGTTCCTCTTCTAGTTGTTTGCTTAGTTTTTGTTTTTGTTTTTTAGGTTCAGTTATTGATAGTTGTGAGTTTGTTGTCATTTTACTCTTCATAGTTTTGATCTTCTTTTCTTTCTTAGAGTCCCTTTAACATTACATATAATAAAGGCTTGTTGATGATGAACTCCTTAACTTGACCTTATCAGGGAAGCACTTTATCTGCCCCTCCATTCTAAATGGTTGCTTTGCTGGATAGAGTAATCTTGAATGTAGGTCCTTGCCTTTCATGACTTGGAATGCTTCTTTCCAGCCCCTTATTATCTGTAAGATTTCTTTTGAGAAATCAGCTGATAGTCTTATGGGCACTCCCTTGTAGGTAACTATCTCCTTTCCTCTTGCTACTTTTAAGATTCTCTCCTTATCTTTAATCTTGGGTAATGTAATTTTGATGTGCCTTGGTGTGTTCCTCCTTGGGTCCAATTTCTTTGGGACTCTTTGGGCTTCCTGGACTTCCTGGAAGTCTAGTTCCTTTGCCAGATTGGGGAAATTCTCCTTCATTAATTTTTCAAGTAAGTTTTCAATTTCTTGCTCTTCCTTTTCTCCTTCTGGCACCCCTATGGTTCAGATGTTGGAATGTTTAAAGTTCGCCCAACTTCCTAAGCCTCTTCTCATTTTTTAAAATTCTTGTTTCTTCATCCTGTTTTGGTTGGATGTTTATTTCTTCCTTTTGTTCCAAACTGTTGATTTGAGTACTGGTTTCCTTCCCTTCACTGTTGGTTCCCTGTATATTTTGCTCTATTTCACTTTGTGTAGCCTTCATTTCTTCCTTCATTTTGTGATCAAGCTCAATCATTTCTGTGAGCATCCTGATTAACAGTGTTTTGAGTTATGCATCTGATAGGTTGTCTATCTCCTTGTCGCTTAGCTCTTTTTCTGGGATTTTGATCTGTTCTTTCATTTGGGCCACATTTCTTTGTCTTGACACACCTGTTATGTTGTAAGGAACAGAGCCTTAGGTGTTTGCCTGGGTGGGGCAACCCTCCTTGCTTCATTGTGGTGCTGTTTGTAGGGGAGGGGTCAGAGAGGGAATAATGCTGCTTACTCACTGTCCTCTAGCCCCACTTTCCAACGAACTCTTCCCTGAGACTGGGAGCTTCTCCCACTATCACAACCCCCACAGTATTTTAAGCTAGAGGTTTTGAGTCTTTTGTTTCCCATTCAGCCAGCCCTGCCTTAGCCGGGGTACCTGCAGCCTTGCCGCAGGCCTTCTCAGCCTGGCTGTCCATCTACGTCCTACCTATGCCTCCATCTTGGCCGGAACTCTGATGCAGTGTAATCTTTGTCCTTGCATTGTTAAACCAAACAGCTTGAAACATGCCATGTAGAATGGGGGCTTTAGAAAAAGACATGACAAATACTAAAACTTAATCAGAAAATTTGACCATACTGGTAAACTCTGTACTCCTCCAAAGACTCACAAAGGCTTTCTCCTAATCCTATGTTTATTTCCAGGGATTATTAAATGCAGTTAATGGATTTTCATATTACATATCTCCTTGATTTTAATTTTTCTTAGCACATGGTATATTTTAAAGACAATTGAAATAGGTGGTTACCCTCTAAACTTTCCACAGCCTTATTACGTTTCACTAAGTCTAATTTCCCAATTATTTCGGTCATGTTTTTTTCTGTGGATATCTATTTTATGGATCATAATTATAGTATAAAGCACTTATTAAGTATTATTTAAAGATTTTTTCATTACTTCTAACTTCTGGGGTGCATCAGGATTAGTTTCTCTATTTCATAGATTAGGAAACGAAAATCTTCAACCACCCCAGCTAAACTGGTTTATTAAAAAGCTCATAAAAGTTCTAACTAATAACATCACTGCTGCTACAATAGTCTAGATGTACAAGAGTTTCCTTTTTGTCCCCCTCTGAGTGGCCCCCACTGATAGAACTGAACTGGTTAACTCGTCTATGAGTCAGTGGTTGGTACCACTTTTTCCTGGGCTTTTATATTAAAATATTATGTGCATGGAAAAGCAATTTGGATCTTCAGTAAAGGCTCATTGTAGACTGACCTTGAATCAAATCCATGACTTCTTGGTTCCTGCGAGGAAATTCTCAATCTGATCAAGGATATATATTCAACCATTTGGTATTTCCATTTTCTGTTGGCGAAAACAGCAACTTGATATGGTTCCGCCTAATAGAGGGAGAGTCCAAGGACCATCTTACTCAGATTTGTCCCTACAGCAGTGTCCCTCCTAAATGTCTCACCTGTCAGTCACCTCCAGCTGGTATCCATTCGGGTAGCATGCTAAATATTATAGTTTGAACAAGAAAGAAGTGGGAGAACCTGTTCTGGCGTAAAATGGTAGTTAATTTTCCAAGTTTAGTAAAAGAACAAGATACAATGTATTTACTCGGTGGACTGGGTAAAAATGGAAACCTAATTCTGTCCCCAACTATCAGACCCTTCATTTGACAAATACCACTTTTGATTGTTGTATTGAAAAACCCCAAATCAAGCATCATAAAGAAATTGAAAGAAAAATTTTACAAAGCCTACCTTGTCTTTCCCTGGGTTAGAAAATTTTAAAAATCTGATTTAACTGATCATTATATTCTGTTTGAATGTCTAGAGTGTGGCAGAAATGCTGCTGTGTGAATTCTTCCAAATTCACCCGGGTTGCTGATATGTCTATACATGGACTTGACACCAGGTTCCATGAAATATGAATGTCTTGTCACATCATTTTAGCTAAACTTAAGTAGAGAAGCATCTGAAGCATCAGTGTTTTTGGTCAGCCCTTCCTAAGCTTCAGTCACAGAAGTGAAAGTTTCAAGATGCTTTAATGGAGTATTATATGCCTTCCATTTCATGAAGACTTGCAGCTCCGCAGAACAAACCTGATTTTGTGGGGTGAAGAGCAGAGAATGATCTCCCTCATTGCTGAACAAGAGAATGACACACTCAGATCTCTTTCTGGGAAGCAATGAGAAAGCAGGTTGACATGGAGAGAGATTGGTAGAAGGAGGTCAGTGGGGCAAGCTGTGTTTTACAAAGATGGTGCAACAGTATCTTTCCACTCGAAGTTCTACAAATCTGCCACTCCCCTATCAGGAGATGGAGTGTGTGTTGCCTCGTTTTGGAAGTAGGTGGGTCTTTGTGACCACTGGGACCAGCAAAGTTCAGTGAAAATGACACTCTGTGACTTCTAAGGATAGTGTATAAAAACGTCATGCACTTCCCCCGTGGGACTCTCCCTCTTGGACTCCAGACATCATGATGTGAGGAAGTCTGAGAAGTCCTGAAGAGGCCCACAAGGACCATGGCCCACAGTCCTGGCGTGGCTCCAGCCACCAGCCAGCACCAACTTGCAGACATGGAAGTGAATCATTGTCAAGGTGCATCTTCCAGCCCAGGCTGCAGCTGATGCCACAGGAATCCTCAGCAGAGAACCATCCTCACTGCAGTCCTGATGGAGTTACAGATTCAAGAACAAAGTCAATGATTATTGTTGCTTTACACCATTATGCTTTAGACTGATTTGTTACATGGCAATAGAAAACCCAAACAGCTGATTTTAGTCAGGCCCTAATTGAGATGCAGACTTCAGTAATAAAAGAGCAAACTGCATTGTCCTCCAACTATTTTCTCCTTTACTCTCTTTCACTAGGTCTAAATCACCCCGGTTCCTTTTGCCTTTCCTGTATTACCTACTTATTTTTCATTGTTTTGATTACTCTTCCCTAAATTCCCTCTCAGGTTTTAAGACCCCAAGCTAGACACATTATGTTAATAAAGGCTTGATTAAAGTTGAGAGTAATTAGAGTATTAAGTATAATTCTTACATTCTATTATCTTATTTATAGAACTCAATGGCAGGCTCTAAATTTTAACAGCAAGTGCTGAATTTAAAACCTAAACTGACATCAAGTTTCTTCCAAATTCAACAGACTTTAACATTTTTTATTTAAGTTAAATATTGCTAGCACCCAGAAAGTTACAGAGAAGACCACAACAAACACCCAATCTCTATTAACTCTTTAACATTTTATAATTTTTGCTGTAGACTTAAAAATATAATAATAAATTGTAGGTATAATTGACTGGTCCTCCCCAATACTGTTCTCTCCCCCAGAAAAGCTCCTATCCTAAATTACATGTTCACTGTTCCCATGGATATTTTGTACTGTTATGACACATGTACATATGAATAAATAGTATATGATATTGCTTCTAAAAAACTTTATATAAATGGAATTCTTACATATCTTTCTGCATCTCACTTTTTAAAAATATACCCATTTTAGCTCCTAAATGGTGTTTTGTTCCATGACTATATCCATAGTTGATTGAATCTGCTGTTGGTGGATATTTCAGTCATATCCTGGTTTGTGCTGTTACATGTTGTGCTGTTACACGGTGTACATTCTTACATACATCTCCGTGCACATGTGAAGAGGTTCCCCAGGGACTGTGCCTAGAAGATGAACTGCAGAGTGTAAGGATATACACAGCTTTGATTTTAGTGTCTCTGTAAATTGAATTTCCATCAGCTGTGCTGAAAGTTGTTGTTCCTTCATATTCTTACCAAAAAGTTGGATTATCAGACTTTCTAATTTTTGCCAGTCAAATGAGTATGAAATGAAATTTAATGAGTTTTATGTTTCCCTGATTACTAATGCTGTTGAGTGTCATTTGTATATTCATATCCT
>VMDR010017355.1:0-20189 GCA_007922815.1 Macrotus californicus
GGGAAAAGAGAAGAGAGTCCAGAAATAGACCTGTGCATATATAGTCAATCCATTTTTCATGAAGGCACCAAGCCAATCTACTTTTCAACAAAATGGAAAATAATAAGCCTCAACCATTACCTTATACCATCTTAGGTGGGAAAGCAGAATCTTAAGCTCTTAAGAGGAAAACACAAAAAGATGCCATTTAAAAAATGAGTAGGCAAGTCACAGACTGGAGAAAAGTATTTTACATTACATATATGTATGTACATATATCTGCATGTACACATATGTATGTACAAAAGACTACTACCTAGAATGTATAAAGAACTTAAAAATGAAAGAAAAGCATGAACTTAATTTTTTTTAAAAAATAGGCAAAAGACAAATTACAGAGATTTCATGAAAGGGGATACAGGAATGGCCCTTAGGAGGTGTTTAATGCCAATGATAGTCAGGGAAATGCAAGTTAAAACCACAACACAATACTATTTCACACCATCTATAACGGTTTAAAAATAACCTCACACCACCAAATGTTAGTGAGGTGGGAGTATATTATTTTCCTATTGCTACCTTTACAAATTATCACAAACTCAGTGCCTTAAAACAACAGATTTACCTAAATGAGTTTCAATGAATTAAAGAAAGTCAAGGTATTCTCAGGACCTGAAGAGGAGAATTCATTTCCTCAACTTGTTCAGTTTCTAGTAGCCTCTTCTATTCCTCGGCTTGTACCCCACTTCTCTCCATCTTCAAAGCACATACTTCCCATCTCTGCTTCCACTGTCATACTGCCTTCTCCTTCTGTAGTCGAGTCTCTCTCTACCACCCCTTGTGATTACATTTAGGGCTCACCCGGATATTGCACATCTCAAGATCCTTAACTTCTATATTCAGTCTACCGCATGTTGATGTGAGCGTAAAATGGTACAGAGCGCCTCTGAAAAACTGTCAGCTTCCTAAAGGTAAGCATATATCTACGCTGTATTGTGACAATTCCACTCCTAGGTATATTTTCAAGAATGAGAATTTATGTCCACAAAAAGAGACTTGTACAAGAATATTCATAGCAGCAATATTCAATATAGCTAAAACAGCCCTAATATCAAGGAAATGAAAAACAAACCACCATGGCACAGTCCTACAAAGGAATACTGCCTGGGGACAAAAATGAGTGAGCTACTTATACACTTCACAACATGGATTAATCTCCAAAACATCATCATGCTGGCAAAAGACACCCAAAAATATAGACTGATTCCACTTACGACTTCCAACAGAGAAAACTAATCTAGTGATATATGTCAAAATGATCGTCTCAGGAAAGGAAAGACACATACAGTAGTGCTAGGTCAGCTCTGGTTGCTGTGGCTCAGTAGGCTGAGCGCCTGCCTGTGAACCAAAGGATCACTGGTTCGATTCCCAGTCAGGGCATATGACCGGGTTGCAGGCCAGGTCCCCAGCAGGGGTTGCGCAAGAGGCAACACACACAGATGATTCTGTCCCTGTCTTTCTCCCTCCCTTCCCATCTGTCTAAAAATAAATAAATAAAATCTTTTAAAAAAATGCTAGGTCAAAGGCACAAAGTACCTTTTTGAGGTTATAAAGTTGTTTTCTTTCTTGTTATGAGTAGTTACATGGGAGTACACACTTATAAAACTCACAGAACTGAACATTTAAAGTTTGGCCATTTTATCAAATGTAAATTACAATGAAAAAATAACACAGTGTCATAACAAATACATTAAGAAGTTCCATGATAAACAAAGTTAAAGGGATTCCTTTACTTAAGAATTTCTCAAGCCTTCAAAATGCCAATGCATACTACAAGTTTCAGAAGGGGGGCGGTTGAAGTTGACTAAAGACGTAAGCCTGGGGGTATCTGCCCACGACTGGCAGGTAGCCTCTGTAGGCACATTTGGGCAAAACTGGAGAACAGGGCCTGAGGGACTGTGGGTAATTTTTTTACTTGACATTCAATCCGATTACAAACTTATGTGGGGCACTGGTGATAAGGCTCCTGTGCTAGAGCTATACATTCACTAAAGAAAGAAATCTAAGTGTAATTCTCAAAAAAAGACTTAATTTTCAGAGGACCATGCTCAAAAATGGTCTTCCAAATGAAGATACTTAGGTCTTCATCTAGTTTGCTAGAAAATAATGGCCACAATCTAATTATAATTATATTCATTCCCCTCAAAAGGGAATACAATTAAGGAATCCTCAACCTCAATTCTGGAGACTGCCCCAAGAGTCTTCCAGAAAAGGCAATGCACTATGTCAAATTCTGTAAATTTATTTAGCCACAGGAGCCCCTTTGGGGGGACATCACAGGGAACACCACATAACGATGCTGCCCTGGCACCCTGGAGGGCCCAGCTGTGGGTCAGACACTAGAAATTTGAAAGGGATGATAAGCAGGACTACGTGACTTTCTTCAGCAATGCAGGAGAAATGATGGCAAAGTAAGGTGTGCTCAGAGCTGGGGTAAGGAACGATGCTGACAACTTGACAGCAGCACTGCTGTCTATGGTGGTAACTGTAATACACATAAAAAAGCACCATGGTATACAATGAAACTGCAACTTGACAAAATAGAGCAACCCACAAAACTCACCAAACACATGTAATAACCGACCAAAGCAGACATTTAGGACTACCATGCAGCAAAAGGTGTACTCGGCTACCTCTGGCCTCTGGTGCATTCCTACTCCATCACAACGCATGCTGTGGGAGCCAGCTATAGACAGTATCATGTGACGTAGTCTCAGCCCAGTAAAGACACTTATTAACTCAGCCTTCTGAAGGGAGAGGCAGCACAACAGTGACACCAGAGCAGAAGTCTGAAGAGAGAAAGAATACACCAGGCAGAAAGTTCACTTTTTAGAGACAAGAAAATGTTTTGAATATGGTCATTTAAAAAACTAATGTGGTAGGAGAGAGAGGAGAGGAAAACCAGACAAAAGTTAGGGCATTTAATGATAGGACTATTACTTGAGTTATTTTAGAGAAAATTCACATTGCTACTGAGCAATTGGATGTGGGCAGCTTAGGGAGATGGAAGATTCAAAGATAACTGCTGCTAACTAATGTAACTGAGCGGCACGTAACAGCACACTAATCTCTATTTGGAACACAGAAGGAAGAGCAAATCTGAAGGCTAAGGTTACAGGGTCAGCATTATACATGCCTTTATATAAGTAGCCATGCTCATATGAGCAGGGAGCAGACGCTCAGAAGAGAGAGTGGTCAGCGCACAAAGAAGAGCATGTGCCCAAGCAAGGCAGAGACAACCAGTCCTGCAAGAAAAGCAGAACATCCAGTCTCCATGGTTGGTTCTGAAAGACTCTCCGGGTCCTGCTCCAGGCCCACACCAATTTTATGCTTTGAACAAAACTCTAAATTATATGAAGAATCCCTGTTCCTTGTGGAAAACTGATTATGGCAAGCACAATATAAGAATCACCTATCTATGAGTGTCTGTGTCTTTGACTCAATTGATCCATTCATGAGAATTCAGCCTAAGACAATGAATAAAAATTAAAATTGTATAATCAGCAAAAATGAAAGGGATTTCCAGTGTTAGGAAGAATCTGAGTTAACAGGTTGTCTTTTACACTTCTGTTAGGAGACTGTTTCTTTTGAGTTCAGATGTATTCTTGGGGATCTAACTTTTCTATAAAACCTTTTAAATTATTTTTTTTCCTTACAGAAATGAAAACATGAAAAGTTTAAACCTACTCTGGGTCACCTGAATGAGCTCATGACCTAGTACTGCCACATGATTTCAGTGCCCCTGTCTTAGAACAGGAGTTATGACCACTCTGGAATTATGGTCACTTAAAGGTATCAGCCCTAGGTTATGTTTAGTAACCATGGCTGACTGACATCTAACTATCATTTCTGGAGAATTTTTAAATTATGCAATAAAATAGTATCTTTTAGTAATGCTGATAACACATTTCAATCAGTTGAGCAAAACTCTAAATTACATGAAGGATCCCTTAGATATTTTAAATATCTAAGGTATCATATTTAGCCAATAGTTTTGAAATGTAAACAGACTGAATTTAGGTTTTCACAAGGAATCAATGTCAATATGTTCTAAGTTGAAGACAAAATGAACTAAGTAAGAAAACTAAATTTATGATCAAGCTGTTACTGGAATGTGAATGAGTCATTTACAGAATATACAGATTTCATTCAATAGTGTGGCAGCAAGCTCTGTGCTGCTAGGATTTTTTTCAACATCTGCCAGAATTGAAAAATAAGTTCAGATACTAATTCTGTTCTTAATTCCAGCAATAAGTGATACTTATATAATGCAGGTTTCAATAGAACAGGAAGACTTTATCTCTACAATCTAGTAAAAAAGCTCATCAAGTGATACCTTAGGAAAACTGGCATAAGACTACTCACTGGAAAGTTTCAGTTAAGAGGTCTGATTATCCTGGACTAGTAAATAAAACATTCAAGTTATTAATAACTGTGTAACAGTTACAAGAGCATTCTCTACATGTTTTATTAAATAGTTCATATTCTTTGCAAAGTCATCAATCCTTTGCTTACTGTTCGTATTCTGATATAAACCCTATCACTGAATATGTATTCCAAAAAAATCTCCAAATCTTTAGAATGTTTATTGTCTTACATCATCTTTTAGAATACATACACAAATTTATATTTTAATCTAAAATGTTTTATGATACAACTTAGCTTCTTTTTAAGGAAGCCCCTCCCTGCCCCCAAATACAGTAGGAAACATTTACTGAATGCTGACTCTACAACATATTAGTCCAGGAGACAGGCAGGCATTCGCTCATTTCATTCTCACCAGACCCAGGCAGGTACAGGCACTACTAATTACAAATGAGGAATCTGGGCATGAAAAAGCACCGTTATAAAACTATGCCCCGCTATGTATTCTTGTAGACATTTTAGTTTTGCTTTTCACATTTAGGTTTCCAACATATCAGAAATTTGTCTTTAAGTGATGAGATAGCAATCTAAACATCTCCTATAAGGACAGACTTTTTATCAGCACCATAAAATAGCTGATCTTTTCTTTAATAATTCCTAATGCCATTGCTGCCACAGATCGAACCCTTATGAAGAAATATCTGATTGGGGGCTCCATATCCTGTTCATTGGTGTACTTGCTGATACCTACACCAATACCACAGAATTTTAGTTATTGTTGCTTCTCAGACGTGTTGATATCTGCACAGTGAGTCCCTCTCCTTACTTTTCAATTTTATGTTATTTTAAGTTTAGCTTGTCAAGTTCCACCAATGTAGGGTTTTGTGGTTTTTGTATTAACCACACTTATATTAACGAGGAGAACCAATATATTTATGATACTGACTACTCCTATTTATGAAAATGAGGTGTTTCCTCCTATTTTGGACTTAATATCCATCAATACGTTACATCATTTTCTCCATGAAGGTCTTACATGTCTTGTTAAATTTGCTTATTTTTCCAGGTATCTTGGGTTTTATTGTGAATTGAAATGTTTATTTAAAAAAATTAAAATACTTCAGTCCTCCAGCTCTGTCAACTCTTAGCAGTTCGCAGTATTTAATCAAATATAAAAAAATAAGACATGGTATAGATAGATCCAGCTAAAATCCCTTACGTGTACCTCTGTGATCTCATTCCCCTCCATCTTGCTTCTCACAGATAACCAACATCCTAATTTGCCCCCATGGTCATTTTAACACTTTGTTACATATTTTATCCATACAAAAAAGTTTTGCACATTTTATAAATTTATATGAAATTTGAATGCTTTCATGCCACTTGTCTTTTTCACTGTATTAACTATCCATGCTGATACGCTGTAATCCTCAACTCTACTTTATCCAGTTTAGTCATCACATAGCATTCCTTTGTGTGGCTCTACCACAGTTCACTGTCCAGTCTCTCTGATGACCACTTAGACTGTCTCTGATTTTCCGCCCTTACAAGCTGCCATAAGTAGTTTGGCATGTCTTCTTATATATACGAGAGCTCTTTAAGGTCGGAAATTTTCAAATTTCTTGATCAAAATGGAAGCAAGCCCTACAGTGAGAAATCCATTTTACGCTGCAACCTAATACACACACACTCTCACTCTTAATTAAAACAGACATTTTACCATATGTTATACTCTCATATTTCTCTAAATTTTGAGGGTCATTAACCATTAGTGAACATGAAATCAATTTAGTTGATCCTGAGAAATATTTTTTTAAAAGACAAAAGAGAAAGTAGAAATGACAAATGCAAAGTTAAGAATAAAGCTGAAAAAAAAAACAAAACCAGAATACAGTAGAAAGTAGAACACAAATTAATTCAATTACTTTAATTCAGTTTTTGTTACATGTAAAATACACTCCCTACCATGGGTCTGTGTTTGAAAGGCACTGCCTTAGGACAGATACTCAGGAGCAGAAACGCTGCACAGAACACACATACGCTCAACTTCATTAAGTAATGTCGGCATGGCTATACCAACTGCCATTCCCACCAAGGAGCCAAGAATTCCTGTTCTCCCCAACATCTGACATAACCTGACCCTCTAAACCTTTACCAAAAGAGTGGGTACCATGAAGGTGGCTAGTGATGTTCTGCACTTCCCTAACTACTAAGTTTAAGAATACTTTCATATTATTGACTTTTCAGGATTCCATCCCTTTAAATCATTTGTTCATCTTCACCATCTTTTTCTGAATTCACATGATTTATTTATATGTCAAATACACATGCCAAAGTATATCTTCACCCAGAAAGTGACTTTAATGTGCTCAAATTTACCAATTTAAATTTGAGCACATCAATTTAAAATCTTACATGATATATACATTTGTACCTTTTTAATTCTTCCACATGCTGTCCTCTTTTAAAATTCATCAAGTCTGAAGTTCTGCCTTTCATACCTGCACTTTATTTTTGTGTATGGTGTGAGGCAGGTGTCCTCACTTCCCCAGCAAAGATTACAAAGTACGCCAGCATCACAAACTGAATCTTCTCCCTCACAGATTACAATGCTACTTGTGTCCACTAAAGTTACATACCATGTCTTGGTACCTGGTAAAGTAAATTTTCTAGGATTTTAATTGGAATGACACTAAGTTTATAAGCAAGTAGAGGAAAACTGACAGATTTATGATACTGAGTCTTCTAGTCATAAACACAAGTACATGTTCTTATAATCTGAAATAATGCATGTTGTAGTTTCTCCATTAAGGTCCTACACGTTTCTGTATTTTTTCCCCTAGGAATTTTGTAACTTGGGTTCCCATTTTAACCTGTGGGTTTTTTAAATTTACATTTTGTTTGTTGCTGGTATATAGAATAGACAAGCTCTGGTTTTATATGTATTGATTTTTTAATCAACTTCATTGAAGCATAACTTACATATAATAAAATGCACAGGTGTTAAGTATGTAATTCAATGAGTACTAATAAATGTATATGTCCATCTATCCATCATCCCAATGAAAACAGAACAATTTTATAATCCCAGAGTCCCCTTGTGTCCCTTTTGGTCAATCTACTTTCCTCACCTCAAACAATTACTGATCTGACTTGTAGCAAAGTCATTTTACCTGTTTTAGAAATTCATATAATTAGAATGATACTATATGTACTTTTCTGGGTCTGTTTCTTTTTTTTTTTTTTTTAACCAATAGGCTCTTATATTTCTAGTTTCTAAGAATTCATGTCAAGAACAAATACTGAATTTTATCATGTCTTTCCCCCTTTGCCCGGCTGGGGTTTTCACTTGGGCTTTACTTGTTTTTGGTTTTTTACTTAACTTTATTTTGGTGAAGGTATAAATTAAGTTTTTAAATTATAATCTAGTCAAGATATCATATGGCTTTTTTTCCTTTGATGTGTTAATGTGATGAACTTCATTTATGGGTTTTCTAACATTTAATCATTTTTACATTCTTGAGGTAACTAATTAATCGTGGTATTTTTTGTTTTCAGAAATACTAACATTTTACCTAAAATTTGTATTGCCATTTGAGATGTGGCCTATACATTTCCCTTGTCATAATACACTTGTCCCATTGAAGGTATCAAAATTACAGTAGACTTGCAAAATGATTTTTTGGTCTTTTCTCTATACCATTGTGGAATTACTGATTCCTCATGTTTTGTAAAACTTGCCCATCTGCGGTTTTCATTTGAGTTTTGCTTTTGGGGTTTTGGATTTTTACTCAATTTTATCTTGGTGTAGGCAGATTTCTAATTATGAATTTAAGTTTTTAAATTACAATCCACTCAAGTTTCTTATTTTTTTTTAAATCCTTACCTGAAGACATGTTTACTGATTTTCGAGAGAAAGGAAGGGAAAGAAACATCAATGGGAGAGAGACACACTCACTGACCAGTTGCCTCCCAAGCCCACCCCAGACCAGGGATCTAACCCACAGCCTTTTGGGGTCAGAAAGGAAGTCCAAGCAACTAAGTCCCCGGGGCCAGGGCACGTTTCTTATTCTTAGGCCAAGTCTGTTAGCTTATTCTGTCAGAAACTGTCTATTCTACATTTGTTACATGTAAAGTAAAAAAGCTGTTCGTTCCACAGCGTTCTTAGTTTCAAAACCCCAATCTGTCTGTAGCCAAAGCCCTTCCTCATTTCGAACACATCTACACCTTCTTCTTCTCCGTCAACCTGGGCAAACTTAAGTTTTTCCACCTTAGCACCTTTGGTTTAGTTGCTCCAATTGTAAATATATATTTTTTCATTAATGTTTCTGAATTCTATTTCCCTTTTTCTAACCTATTACATTGCATATTAACTCATTCATTTTTATTTAGTTCTTCACTAATAAACATTTAAGGGCCTATCTAAAATTTTCCAGATAGGCAAATGAGCTTTTGCTTTGCCCAGTTTTGACAGGCAGTATTTTTATCATTCTATTCGAAATACACACTTCTCTCATTTTTGTGCGTTGTTCTTCATCTCATAAACTCAGAAATAATCTTTTCACTATGCCCCTTCAGATTTGGGAGTTGATGCTATCCTCCTGTTATGTTTCTAATTAATTGCACTAGGGTCCAAGATGTGATTTGTAAGATATAAAGTCTTAGGGCATCTGTTAACATCTGCTTTGAAGTCCAGCATAAAAACAATTCTTGTAAAATTCCATGGGTACTTAAAAAGAATATATATTCTGTGATTGCTGCATCCTTGCCAACTGCTACTTCCAATCCTTTAAAACCTTGTATAAGTATTTTTATCTACATTTTCTTAAATTACTGAGAGGTGTGTTAAAACTCCTATGATTATACAGTTGTCGAATTGTCCTTGTAATTCTGCCTATGTTACCACATAGATTGCTACAGACTGAATGTTTGTGTCACCACTCCCCCTAAACCCATGTTGAAACCTAATCCCCAATGTGATGGTATCTGGGGGTGGGGCCTTTGGTAAGTGATTAGGTCGAGAATAGAGCCCACAATGAATGGGATTAGTGCCTTTATAAAAGAGACCCCAAGGAGTTCCCTCACCCCTGTCCCCTTTGTGAGATTACAAGAAAAGGCAGCTGTCTATGACTAGGAAGCAGGCCCTCACCAGACACCAAATCTGCTGGCATCTTGAACTTGAACTTCCCAGCCTCCAGAACTGTGAGAGCAATAATTTGTTTAGAAGACCAGTCTATAGAATTCTGTTATAACAGCCCACGGGGACTATGACACAGATTATGCCTAGTATATATCTTTATTCATTTTTACTTTGAAATGATATCATCATCCTTTTAGGTGTGTCTACCAATAAAAAATATTTTGTTGGAATTTATTAAAAGTTTCACTCCTGGCAGCAGCGAAAATGGTGAGCCTTTGGGAAGACAGGAGAGAAGCCTATGGAGCAGCAGTGAGCTGGAGCCCCCAGAGTAATGGAGGGGAGAGTTCCAGTCACAGCGCTGAGAAGCAATCACCTGAAGAAGCTGCCAACAAAGCCTACAAAGATCTCCAAGCCTGGGTTTGCAATAGGCAGTCAGAGGACAAAGCAAGCCTCAGCCATATCCATCAAACGTGGATCAAGTAAACCTAAAGAAATCGTTCTAGCTCTGGCTCCAAACACCCTTGCACTAGCAACAGCTTTTAGTGAAGATGAAGATCCAGAGGAAATGCCTCCAGAAGGAAAGATGAGAATGAAGAATACTGGAAGGGACACATCAACATCGGCAGGAGCAAACTCCTCTAATGAAGAAAAGCACAGGTTTTCTGATAACCAGAAGCTATGGGAGGGAAACATAAAATCTCATCTGGGCAATGTCCATGACCAAGACAATTAACTGATGTGTTTTGAACCTGCAGTGAGAGGCAGGTGTTAAGTTAAAAGAACAGTTTCCTTTCTAAAGAATGGTAGGAGTATCTTTGGAGCTGCCTTTCTTCCCCTGAAGATTGAGTGCTACACTAATAAATGAGAGTTTAAAGTTAGACATAATTTATATTTTATATACAGATTTTAAGACATTTGCTAATTCTGTACTTTCATGTATTAGTTTCCAAAGGTTATAGATAATTTTTTAAAAATCACAAATGGTAAAAAAAAAAAGTTTTCATTCTCCTTTAACCAGCAAAATTAATCTGAAGTTACGTATTAGGTTTATGGAGATATTTTCCATCGACTCATTTTGTGTTCTCTAGTTCCTATGCATTTTCTTCATTTGTTTGTTTTCTCCTTTCCTGCCTCTATTGAAATGATCAAATTTTCTTCGTTTCCACCCCTTCATCCCCACTGACTTGGAGTTATACTCTTTCAAAGGGTTACCCTTAAGACATTTTTAATGGGAAACTTTAATCTGGGTTACAGGTGAAGACAACAGTGTATTAAAACCATAATAAATGATTTAAAAGGAAAACACATTCTCACAAGGACAGGGAGAAGAGTAAGGAGGAAATGGGCAAAATTTTGATGACTAGAAAATGGATGGATGAGCAGTAACTGTGAATACTACGACAGACTACTAATTCTAGCCTCGCTGTAGGGAAATGTCCCGATTTACATGGCAGAATCCTCAAAGGGTTAAGTAACAGCTTGGTCATAGCAAAAACCAAGGGGGGAGGAGATGAAATAGGCAAGATTGGGGGATTGGGTGAGAGATATCTAAGGAGCATTTAGATTATTAGATGGGTAACTGCACCCTCTCAAGAGCTAATTGTTTATCCTCCAGAAGAGCGTAAAACAGTCTCCCTAGATTAGGAGATGGCCTGGGTACCAACAGGAGAAGTAAGGATTAAATGAACATGAGCATAAATGCAGACTCCCCAACGTTTCCTCCACCAGGTTCTGGCTCCCAAAATACTAGCGAGAGCTAGACCTTTACCCATTTAGTCAGACTGAGACTCCTCTCTGGGGTACCTGACCAACCCAAAAGGAAAAATGTACAAATACTAATATTGAGAGTTTACCAACAAACAGCCCACTCGGATCTCTCTGCAGTGAAACTGAAAGGAGACGAGCCTCGCCCACATGCTTAGTTTCCATCAGCTTGTTAGATCCCTACCTTCTTAACCAAGTATTACTTTGACTATCTGAGGGGGGAAAAGACAAAGAAAAAAAAAATGCAACTTCAAGAAACTTGAGCCTATGCAGAGAAAGAAAACACTGGTAAAAATCATCAACACGCACAGAGAAGTGAGAGAAGATACAGCCACCCTGAAGCAAGAGCAGAATGCTATACAAAGGGAACACTGACTAAGAGCTCTTGAATAGCTGGACAGCTCGTGATAGCAGGAATGGGGGGAGGGATCAAGAGAAGAGTTGGAAGACAAAATAAAAGGAACTCTCTCAGAAAGTAGAAAAGAAAAATGAAAAACAGTACAGAAAAGTGAAGAAAATCGGAGGACCACTCAGGAGGTTCAATGTCCAAATAGAACTTGCAAAGAAAGATCAGAAATAATGAAGGGGTTAATCAAAGAAAACAAGAACTATCCCCTGTGCACTGAAAAATGGGAGTTTCCGGATTGAAAGGGCCCATCAAGACCCCAGGATAACAGATGGAAACACACCCACATGGAGGCAAGTGGCTGTGAGACCTCAGGATGCTGAGGACCAAGAGTGAGGCTCAAGTCTCCAGGGAGGAACAGGTCATACAGCAAAGAATTGGAATCCCTTTAGTTTTCTCAATAGTAACACTGTACGTGAAATCAATACAGCGATGCCTTCATAATTCTGAAAAATAAAAAAAAAATTATTTCCACCCCAGAATTCTATTACCCAGTCAGGGAAGAATGAAGGTATTATTTTTAGATGTGTAATGTAATATAATCAAATATTTATTCCACACTCTCAAAAAAAGTCCTGAGGAATATGCTTCATCAAAAGCAGGGAATGCAAAACAAGAGCAGGAGATTTAAGAAAGGAGAGGAGAAACCCATAGGTGATGGTGAAAGGGGAGCCCAGGCTGACTGTTGCATACTAGGTAGGTGTAGAAGCAGCCAGTGGCAAGAAGAGCAGGTTCAAAAACATGGAGCCAAGACTAATCCCAGGCTTCTCCCTGAAGTTAACAAACATCATAGTCCATGGAAAAACATGACTTTCACTGACAGGGCCAACAATGATCATGGTAAATGACTGAGAGTAAATAATAACACTATCAGCAAGAGATTTCTGTTCCCACAGACTGCAATGCAAAAGAAAAAAGTAGTAACCCTGCCTGAGTAGAGGAATTCTCACGTATTAATACGTGCTTATACAGGCATGAATACATTTCTCTAGACCAGGAACAACAGAAACAGGATGCAAACCACACATGTAATTATAAATTTTCTATTAGCCACATTAAAAAAGTAGAGTAAAATTAATCACTCTAATAATTTTATTAATTTACCCCAATATATCCAAATTTATATTCTATTTCTGAACTAAGTGTTATTTTACACCTAAGTGTTATCAGTGTGCATTTTACACCTGCAGCCCATCTTAATTTGGACTAGCTACATTTCAAGTGTTCAACAGCCACATGTAGCTGGTGGCTAGAAGCTAGTAGTAATAGTGGCCACATTTCTGGAAAGTAGACCAGGGTAGCAGGACAACCATCTGAAGTAGACTTACTTTGCATTATTTACTAATTTGTCCCTTTTAAATTTTGTACCACATGCATGTATCACCTATTCAAAAAAAAATGCATATACCTCCTAAAATATATACACAAAAGTAAATATCTATTGACCTCCTTCCAGAACTCTATCTTACGCATATCTATAATGACATATAAACACTTACTTGTTGCAGCATTGTTTTTAATACCACAAGACTGGAAATAACCTGAGTCCATCAACAGAAGACTGATGAAATGTATGATAGACAACCATACAAAAGGATACTGTGCAACCAAAAAAAAAAAACCGTAAAAAGGCACTCATGTATAAACATGGAATAATCTACAAGATGCATCATTAAGTAAAATATATGACCACTTGTACTAAAAGCTAATGGATGCACAAAAATGCATAAAAATCTCTGGAATAATTCACAAAAACCTAGTAATGCTACTTGCCTTTGAAAAGGCAACTGGGTGGCAAGGGACAGGCTGACAAAGAGACTTTTCAACATATATTCTTTGACCCTTTTGAATTTCGCATTACATTAACGTATAGCTGTGTTAAAAAAATTTTCAAAGCCCACTTTCTACACCTAGCTGGTATCTTGCTTTTTACTGACTCTGCTTGGCCTTCATGTGATATTTGAAGTCCACCTATAAAGTCTAATATTTTTCTAGTTCCTCCATCGAGAAGTTGGAGGCTTTTTTTCTCCAGAGGCCACAGATGTTTCAGTGACATCGGAACAGTTTACATATATGTATTTTTAAGCATCCAGTTCCCAGAGTTTTATCTCACTTCCCAGAATGACATCACAACCCCATCCCCTGCTACTAGATTCTTTATCTACTAAATTCCCCAAGGCCAGCTTTTCCTTAACACTGACTGACTTTCCTAAGTTTCTGGTTGTTGAGACTTTCCCTCTGTAGATCAACTATACAGAAGAGAAAACAAGTCTGACATTTTATCCAACAGCTCGAGCTGGAGAAAAGAGCCTAATCACCTGTGTCTGTTCTAGCATGTCTGTGTGATTTTAAGAGACCTAGAGAAAGTAGAGTCAATATCGGCAAAGGCTGAAGAAAGTAGTATAACTGAGAAAAACCACTAAACTTGGCAGTTCAGAACTCACTGATGACTTTTGAAAGGGCAGTGGGAAGGGGAATATGAAAAAGAGTGGCAAAAAAAATTTCACTAAGTTCGAGTCTAGAAAAAGGAAGTGATTAAATATAGAAAGCAAATATACTGTAATTTCAAATAGCTCCAAACTGCAAATACAAAATATTCCCAAATACCTATATGAAGTTTTACTGCAGGAGAAAATCAAGTTAGATACTGCAACATAAAACACTTGAAATGTGATGGTTCTGCCTCCATAAAGAACATCGAAGGCCCCACCAAAAATAGTATAAAATCACTGTTAGATTTTTTTGGCAATCCATGAACATATATTATACAAGGTAGAGAAAAAAGCAGATTACTTATGACCTGGATTTTTACAACTTCTTTAGTCAAAGAAATCAGTAAAACAGAAAGCATTTAAAAAAATTAAAACCATTAAAAAAAAACAGACTTCTCCATTCTCACTGTAACTATGCTTTTTCCAAAGTTGTAAGCTAGTGAGGAAACACCCTGCCAATTGGAACTCTTAAGTTGGCCCCATGGAGAATGATGGGTAATTGTGCCTTTTAAACAAAAGCAACTAGAAAACATTCATGTGTTCAATTTTGTGAACTGCTGAATCTAATGTGGGAGCTTGAATTTAACCCTAAAAGTAGTCTTAGTTCAGTGAAAGCCACGTCGTATAGGGGCTGCTGTGGAAGGAGATGACCTGGTCTTTACTTGAGTTATATTCCTTCTACCTTTCCTGAGTAGAATCTACCGTTCTAAAATCAGCTTGTAAACATAAACTTAAAACACCGGTTATCACACCCAGATGATGAAAAGGCATCCATGCATCAGGAGACTACACAGGTCCAGACTGAAATCAGCACAAATATTCAGTAGTCCAATTGCCCTGCAAATTCTCAGGTCTGTCTTGACCCTCTACTGAGCAGCAGCAGCTTACACCCAGGTCAGGTGGATACAGTGCAATCAAAGCAAAGTCTAATAGTACTGTCCAAAAGAATTTTCTATTAGATTAAAATTCATGAAAGTTAAATTTAACATCCATTTCCTCAAGCACAGTTGCCATACTTCAACTGCTAAACAGCCACATTTGGCCGGTGGCTACCGTATTGGACAGCACAGGACTACAGCAAACACTTTTCCTTAAAATCTATTATTCTTCAGCGGAGCTTCCCAGGCTTCCTGGGAATAAGAATGACAGAAAAACTAAGCAGGCGGGGCTTCGGCACCCATCCATTCTCCTTGCATTTTGAGATTCTGCCTGCTGTTTTGTTTTGTTGTTTACTAGCCTCATCAATGCTGTTGTGTACGTAGGTGGGTGTTGAGTGTGTATACATGCACACATGGTTTGAGTTTGAAAACTGGTGATTTCGAGCAGAAATGGTCAATGCACAGACCTCAGGCCAAAGCTGGACCCTCCTCATACTTAAAACAATTTATTTTTTTTAAAGTTTAATTGGCCAAGTTACATGAACTAGATAGCCTAGCCACCTGTCTATAAAGTAAAACTTGGGGGGGAAACTTGGTCTCAACTTGGAAAATTTGCATTCACTGCCACAGATAGAGCATCTTCAAAAAAAAGTTTCCATAGTTCATTCAAATCAAGGGAGAAAGCTCACTGGCCTGGCTCCCACTGCACCATTTATCAGGAGTTCATTCTGCGACTTTGCAAACCAGATTCGCCACCCCACATTGTGTAATGAAGGATGTGATTAAGAAGGAGCATTTCCTTAATATTCACAATACCTTAGCCATGATCTCTCAAAAGAATTTCTGGAAGAAGCTGAAGCAGCATATGAGATTTTACTTTAAACATAGGCAAATTACAAGAGCACAGTTTACTGTGCTACTTCCTCAGATCAACTGTTTTTTGAATTAAAAACGCAAACTTCCAGTGGCTCCCTGAAGATTCTTCTTCTTCCTCACGGAGTACACGGAACGTGAAACTGCACCCTCCCCCTGCAAAAGGGGTGGGAGACGGGGGTAGGGCACTGTGCGTGACTTGAGGAAATGCAGCTTTTCGAGTGCACTTCACTGGACCTGTGCACTGAACGGACCACAACTAAAGCCTACACTTACCTTCCATGGCTCTAGTCTTGAGGCCAAAGTAATTCCAGTTTTTGAAAAATTGCAGAACTACCTGCAAGAATTAGTGACAGTTTTGTAGGAAACTCATATAGTTTAGTAAGAATGAATCATTTTAGGATTTCTGTTTCCTTACGAGTATAAACCTAAACACAAATTAACTTACTGAACACCTACTCTATCAGTGTGGGTCCACTACATCTAAAAAGAAACCCCTGAGCTAAAGGAGAACCACTCACATGCTAGAATGTAAGCTTAAGTCACAGAATTACCCAAATGTTTCTGGCTATCTGACCAAACCCCAGAGGCAGTGCCTAATCTACCTGGCTTAGCAAAATTACATTGTCCCTATGTGAAATTACTGAAATGGAAGCTAAAAGCTATCCTCGAGACATACATCCAGAATCACTACTGAAATATGTCCCGACTACATCACAATTATACCAATCTAAAAATGATCAAAATTGACAGAAGACAAGCCATAAGCCTCTGTGTATTTTTAAAGGAAAAAATAACTTGATTACTTTTGTACTACTGGTTTAAAAAAATCCTGTTTTTTTAAATAGTGAAGGCTATTATGTCACCAATTAGCATTTGATGGAGTTGGTAACTTAGAAAGTAACTCTAAGGCAGGAAGGAGGAGGATCCAAAAAATTTGCTGAAGTTATTATTGGGTGGAAGTCACATGTAAGAGGCAAAAAGCCCCCAACAGACAAGTTAGCCAACTGTGTACATTAGTTTGGCCCCGGAAATCTCTAACACACTCTGAGTATGTCAAAGACTGAGTGAAAAGTTTCACATGACATCCGTCCAAAACGACAAAGAGAAAGACTTAACTCTGAAGAAAACGTGGGGTATGGAGTGCTAGGCCATTTAGATTGCCTTCCTTTACCACCAGAGCTTAGCACGAAAGGCGCTTCCGTCTGTAATCGTGGCGCACTGAACGGCAAACCAAATGAGAAACACCTTGGTCCTAGCAGGTATGTAAGTCTTCTCTGAAACAAACTATTCCATATAGTACAATGTTCTACCCTGTTAAGAATATTTGTTAATCATCCTGAATGGCAATCTAAAGTATATTATGTAGACTGCTGCACTCTTTAAAAAGATTTCCCCAAACATGACTGAAGCTAATTGATGAACATTCATCACTACACCTTCAGGTCTGGTCCTGCACTGAATGGTCCCAGACACGCTGGGTAGGCTTTGAACATTTGTTTTTGTGTCTTGTACATTACCTCTCCCAGGCTGTCATCTGTTTTTTCTTACAACAGCTGAGAGAGTTCCCCACCTTCCCACACATTGCTCCCAACCTATTTGTTTCTAATCTACTGTGGGCTTGGAAGCCCGGTTACTTTCCTTGCTAGAAATACCTGAAGTAAATGCCAACAGGTTCTGAATAAAGGGCTCAATGGCTCTCCTATGACTAATGCTGTAAGGTACATTGACTTGGACAATCTGACTCCCCCAGGCCTTCTTTGCTCAGTGTCTGCTTCTCAAATGCTTTTTATAATAGGTCAAAGATAAGAGTGTAGACTAATCATTTGGATTAGAAAGAAAACAACTGAAACCCACAAGCAGAAAAGAACAAGAGGTCATCTGGGAGGACCCTTATGTCCGAGGCAATGTTCTAGGTATTTTAATCACCATCATTTAATCCTTATAATAACCTTAAGAGTTAGTGTTACCTCAATTTTCAGTCAGAAAAAACCAAGGCTCAGGAGTTAAGTAATTTGCCCAATATAGTAACTGAGAAACCACTACTAGCTTAGCTCTCTCCAAAAGCCATGGCCTTCCCACTACATGATATTGCAACCCAGTCCTTATTCTTGGTTTAGCTAACTGTTCTTACATTTTATTTCTGATGCGTTTATGGGAACCCGACCGATTCAAGTTTGCTTTCTCCCCCTAACCAGTTTCTGTAACTAAAGAACAATGGATAAACAAATTAAGGCCAAATTAAGCTTAGCTCTACAAGGGCTCATCTGCTCAGCGACAAATATGTTTGTGAAAGACAGGCCATATCTTCAGTTTGTATGGACTGTGCAAAAATGGTGGTGAGTTCCCACTCCCCACACACCGACAGTTCCCAGTGACACTGTGAGTTAACACCTGACATCCCTAGTGTCCTCTACATTATGGAAGGAAATCCGAGCATACTTGAGAAATTGGCTCAGTAATGCATTACATGCTCCCTCAATTCGCAGTAACATGATTTTCTTACTCTAAATGCTGGAGGACAGGGCAGGAGATGGGGGACTTCTCCTTCTCTACTCCCATTAAGGAACAGGGGTATACCTGTTCCCTGTTAGAAACCGTACTGCCTAGTCCAGGGCCTGACACACATCAAAGACTGTTCTATTTGTTGAGGAAGTTGATAAATGCTACTTGTTCAATAAGTGCAGGTTATCTGTTGAATAAACCGTATGACCTCTCCTGAATTGGTTTTGCACCCTTCTTTCATGTTTTCTGACGGACCCTTGCAACACTTCCCTCTTACAGAAACTAAGAGCTTAAAAATGGCTCTTCTACTCCCATCATGAGACCCAAGGAGTCTGAGACATGCATGCCCCTCTCTGTCTTCTAAAAATGACTCTTGTCCCAAGAATATGAATAAACCTCCATCTGCCAGAATGCACTAAATACAGCTTTTATATACATTACAAATACACCTGTATAAAAAACTGCTACAAATGAGGCCTTTGGAGTTCTAAAATATAAAACCAGCAGAATCAAAACCAAACACGAATAAGAAAATACGTTCAGACCTTTATAAAAGCCACAACTGAAAATATTTGCAAAATGTAAAAATTCAACAGGTCCATGATCAGCAGGTGATACAGCCCAACAGTGTTTTTCACTCACGTCTTCCCCCAAAGTAACAAGATCACAGAGTCATAATTCTAGTATTTACAAAATGAGTATGAAAAGGAGGCCTTTTGCCCTTCTTGCAGCAGAAACAACTTTTGTTTCAATTAAGGAGATTTCTGGTGAAATACACAAAACCATGCGCAAATTCCTACTTCAGAATTATAACACATACCAAGCCTGACAAGCCACAAACAACAGGAAATCATCCTGCACAGTTTCTTACAAGACTATTATTTCACACACCTTACAGACTGCGTAGAAATATGACCACTTATGACTAGGTACAGATAAGTTACCACCTTGGAAAATCTAACTTTTGTTGAACATGTACAATGTTAAATCACTTTAGAAGGTACAGCACATAAAAACAAGCTCTAAGAACAATTTCTTACTAAAACAAGCCCAGAAACTGATATTTCCAATCACTTACATTAACCACTTTCAAGTCAATTAATTGTAACATTAAGGGTGTAAGTGGGTACTCACCTTAAAAATGCCCACAAGACTTGAACTATTCTTATTTTCTACCACAACTAATTTTATGGCAAAAACTAATAAGGAACTTTAACTTTAAAATCGGTGTCACTTTCTAAATTGAATGTAAATGTTTGCTAAATGATCTTTTTGTGGAGAAAATTCTATGGATATCCTGTATGGTTTTCTTTTTGTTTTTCCTGTATGGTTTTCTTAAAGCAAATAAGAAAATTCTCAAACTGTGATACGCTCATGAGTCCATTTTACATTATTTCTCCAATCTCTATGTTACAGTTGCTTATTTATTTATTCACATTAAAATTCCTCAAACTGCTAATTGGCTTACATTTCCATGTAAGAGAAACATTTTTTAAAGCAGGTGACAACTAGAATAACAAATGCACTTGCAGAGTAACAGCAAATTTATTATCTTGTTAGGCTCAAGTAAAACATCCTTACAATCAGTGGTACATGTTCAATTCATATGAAATCAGAAGAGAGGAAATGAAAAAACTAAGATTACAGAATCATTCAGAACTAAAGTTAAATCAGATTTCAAAGATCATTTTTGAAAAGGTAAAATTATCCCAAGGAAGTTTGTGTGA
>VMDR010017356.1:0-20190 GCA_007922815.1 Macrotus californicus
TTTTTTTTTTTTTTTGAAATTTTTACTTCTTTTTCTGGTCGACTGTTTTTTGCTTCCTTATGTTCCACCTCATTGTTTTGATTCTCAGCTTCATTCACTCTACTGTCATTTCCCTGTAAATTGTTCTTTATTTCCATTAGTATATCCTTCATTTCTGACTGGATCTTTTTTATTCTGTTGAGGACCTCATTAAGTTCTGTAAGCATACTTATAACCAGTGTTTGGGACTCTGCATCTGATATTGCTTATCTCCATTGCATGTAGTTCTTTTTCTGGAGTTTTGATGTTTTTTCATTTGGGCCATGTTTCTTTGTCTTCTCATTTTGGCAGTCTCCCTGTGTTTGTTTCTATGTATTAAGTAGAGCTGCTATGACTCCCTGTCTTGATAGTATGGCTTAATCTAGTGAATGTCTTGTAGGGTCCAGTGGCACAGCCTCCCTTATCACTCAAGCTGGGTACTCAAGGTACATGTTTATGTGGGCTGAGTACACACACCTCTTGTAGTTGAGCCTTGATTGCTGTTGGCAGGTCAATGGGAGAGACCTGATTTACCCAGGCCAATCAGCTGCAAGGACTGGCTATGACTACTGACCACCAACCCTCACCCTCTGTGGAGGATCAGCTGTGTGGGGGCAGGGTGGTAGTGCTCTGATATGAACTGTAACTGTCCACTGGGTGCCCAGGCTCTGCGGTTTCCTGGGTGGTTCAGGCCAGGAAAGATATAGAGATATAGAGATAATGCATTCTAGAACTGTACACCTGAAACTTATTTAATTTTATTAACCAATGTCATCCCAATAAATTTAAATAAATGAATAAATAAATAAATTCAAGAAACACGCTCCGAACCTCAAGCTGCCCTGAGGCACAAGACCCCTTGGTCAAGGTCTACAGGCAAAACTGCCAGTGGACCAAGAATATCTTATTGCCATGGCTCCCTAGTGAGATCAGTGTGCCACATCTTACATCCACAGGCAATGGGATGTGTGTGTTTTGAACTTTATAAAGTTGTTGCTTTGTTTTGTTTTGTTTTGAGAGCATCTACTGCTTCTACTGATAATGAGAAAACTCCTGTTTTAATACTAGGTACTATATGAATTAGGTCTTTTCCTTTCTCCGTCCCTCCCGCTTTCCTTCCTACCCACCTTCCTTCATGTTTCTGTCTCCATCTCTCACACACAGTCAGTTTCTGTTTTTCTCATGTAAGCTGCCCTCATTTGCAAGCTTGCTCACTTCTCTCTCACACACACTCTCACGTGTGTTCTCAGCCTCTCTTCCACATTCTACATTCTTCCTTTTAAAAATAACATTTGACGGGCCAGACATCATTTTTAATAATTTTTTCTACCCTACCTTAGCTGTGAGGAAGGAGAGAAAGTGCCTTTCAACAGGTAGATGTGTATTTAGTCCTGAAAGTCAATGACCTGGTCTTCCTCCCTCCTTCTCTGCCTCTCTTTCTCTCTTCTCTTTCTTTCAATGATTTTATTTTAATCTCCCTCTTCCTAGGGCCAAGGCAGTAAGCAATAAAATTAGATCATAACACCCAGTCTTGGTGGTCTGGGCTCCTTTGTCCTGCAGGGTCTCAGCTTATGAAGCTTGAACTACATGGTGTGTCTGGCCAGGGTAAAAAGCCTTTTCTTTTAGAAGCTGCATACAGTGTTTTTTCATTCACTAAACAAACGTTTATTGAGTGTTCACTAAATGTCAGGCACCATGCAAAAAAATGGGATACAAGGATGCTAATTCTCAAAGGATTAAAGTATACTTGAGATACGCAAATCCTTGAATATAAGCAAATATGAAAGTGGTGCATTGAGCTATGGAGAAATATGTCCAAAGCACAAGCCTAGGACAGTGTAAAGTGGAAGTGTTCAGTCTGGGCTGGAGATACATGTACCTGATATCCCACCTGGACCTCTTAGAGCAAAGGTCACTGTATTTTGCCATGTATAATACACACCGACATTTTTGTGTGCATTATACATGGGATTATTTTACCTATGTATAATGCACATCCTTATTTCCCCCCAAAAAATTGGGCAGAAAAGGTACGCATTATACATGGCAAAATGCAGTAAATACCTTGCGGTTTTCTCACAACCACCAGCCTCTGCTGCTGTGACTAAAGAAACCTTTACAAACCACCAAAGTCAAAGGCCTTGCCTGCACATCCAAATCTAGGCCCCACAGCCCTAGGTCATGGCATCCTCAAAATCCTCCCCACAGGTATATTGTTCTCAAACAAAATTCCACTGTTTTAATATTTCAACACTCCCAGTCAAGAACCAAACACTGGAATCTCTGAAGGGTCAGATCTCTTCTCACCTGAATTCTTAACCAATTGAGAAACAAAACAAAGGGTGGCAGGTGAAGATCCAAATATCATCTTCATTAATAATAATAAAAATAAATAAATTCTGAGGTTGAAATAGCGTTCATGACTAAGTTAGGCAGAGGGCCAAGTCCTAATAAAGAAGAGTACTCCTTCTTTGGCTCCCTCCCAAGAGCAAAATCAATAGGGCCGAGTGAATCATGCCCAGTCTGTTTTTTCCAAGGTTACCAATCAAATCAATCAGCCTGTACAACTATCTTCCTCTGCTACTTCCCCAGGGGCTGAGTGCAAGGTCGTAGGGACACCATTCATTTGGAAAGAATCATAAAATGGAAGAATTCTTTCTCTTGCAAAGTTAGTTTATGAACAAAATTGTTATTGCAAGTCCATAATCCTATTAACTACGATTTCAAAGTCCAAAAGCTCTGAAAGAAGTGTTTTCTTACACATTTGTGGAGAACTCACATGGCTGTAAAATCTGACCAGACACGACACAAGATCATCTGCCTCTTGGTTGACTATTCTCTTATGTTTTGATACTAAAGTATAAGTGTGTTTGATTATGGGGTGCTTCCCCAGGTCCTGCTGGGTATGTTACTTAAAGTACAGCCTGTGTCCCATGTTACCTTTCTAAAAGCCAGGCAATTCTAAATTATGAAACATATTAGACCTCAAAAGTTTTTGATGAGGAATTGTGTTCAGTTGGGAGACAATGAGCTGGTTGAAGATAAATTTCTAAGACACCTCAGGAATGTGAGAAAAGCAACTGTAGAAGAGGGAAAATATCTTTATTCTGTAGCCTTCTAAATTCTTGGTTGGAACACCTATAACAAAAGGCAGTTTAACAAGGGGAAAACATATCAATTTACTTAACATAATTTTTACATGATATGAAAACCTCCTTGAGGAAACAAAGACCCAAAGAAGTGGTCAAACCTGAGTTTTTATACCAGGTTTAACAAAGAGTGGAGAGTGGTGGGGAAATGGGATAGGATGAAAAGTGTGAGCAAAGTGTAGTGAACTTGGGAAAACAGCAAAGTCTGTTTGTTGCTCTTCTCCAGATTTAGGGAGAGCATTCCTCACATAAAGTTTTATGTTCTGCTTCAGGGAAAGTGAGGAGAGTCTTTCCTGCATATATGGCTTCTCAGATCCCTTCAGCTTTAAACATTCTGTCTGTCAAGGTGCCAGATTTTGGGGAAGCATGTTCTAAAAACTATCACAAGGGAGGGAGTTTGTTTAGGGTCCTTACTTGGGCTCTGAAAATCAAGGCGAGAGTTTATAATAATTAGAATTCATATTACTATATCCATATTATAATGAATAATTATAAACATTCACAATATATTATTATATGATAATTAGATAATTTATTTCTTTTTGGACAATTATATGGATAAAAGGGGGACACCTACGTAAGAGAGAATCATTCCACAAGGAAACGCAGATGCCAAGGCAGGACTGGTGCAGCAGCAGCCGAGAGGTGTGGATGAGGTGGGGATGCTGTCAATCCCCAGGAGCTAGCTGTAGACCCAGGGAGATCCACAGAAGGGTCAGGATTGAAGCGTGCAAATTACAAGTATATGCCAAGAAGGATTTGAATTCTTTTTTCCTGGCTGAAAATTTTGATTTAATGATGATGACATAGTTCCATATAGATAGCCCAAACCATCCGGGCACAATCAGGGGATCCCTGAGCCTGCCCTCTTGGAACACAGACAACATATTGTACAACGAGTCTTCTAATGGGCGACTCTGCCTGACGGGCAAAAGCATATTAAATTATTTCATTAGCAATGGAAAGGCACAGGTTGTATCCCAAGAAAATATTTCCTTCTAAAGGGAATCACTGACAGCACATCAATTTCTGGTATTGGAGTCATAGAAATGTGTCTGCCATCAATTCGCAGAATTTTTGAGTTAGCAGATAGAGATCATTTGTTTTCACTGTTCAGTCAGCAAAGGGTTTTCTTGAGGATGTCAATAAGCACTAAATAACAATGAGGTGATGATACCTCATCTTTAGGAGGCATTTACTCTATGCCCAGTGCCAAGTGCCTTGTAAGGCTAGCTACCATTTTGTTTTGAGCAACTTCTCTATGCCAGGCACTTAATTGACATTCTCCCATTTATTTATTTTATTTTATTTTTAGAGAGAGAGGAAGGAAGAGAGAGAGAGAAACAGCAATGTGAGAAAGAAACATTGATTGGCTACCTCCCAGTTGGGGATCAAACCCACAACCCAGGCACGAACAACCAACCTTTCAGTTCATGGAACAACATTCCAACCAACTGAGCCATGTGGCCAAGGCTACACTCTCTCATTTAATGCTCACATTATATCAGCAAGCAGGGCAGTATTCTCACCCTTCATTTCACTGAGAAGGAAACTGAGGTCAGTAAGTTAAGAAATTTATCTCTAAGTCAATAGAATGGGTAAGGGGATGAGTCAGGGTCGAGATTCAAATATTTAACCCCAAATGGGCCAGCCAATCAGATTGTCATGAGCAAGGGAATATCCCTGAAAAGAGTCACTTGCACACGTTTGTCTTTCCACAATGCCAGGTTTATTAGGGGAAACCTCCTCAATAAGCCAGTAGTCACACACAGGTCATATATAGAGAGGGGGAGCTTACATCCTATTGGTTCTGTTTCTTCATCCAGAGGGCAGTGATAGTAATTGCCTTATGAGGCTGTTGTGAGATTAAATCTCTGTATGGTACTTAGCACACATAGAAGGTGCTCAATAATTGTTAGCTTTCAAAAAGTCCTCTGATTTATACCCCTGACATTAGCAAACATAATTCCTACAAAAGTCCAGAGCAAAAAATCTGAGTAAACCTCTATTTACTCTCCCAAGTATAATTCTCTAGCTCACCCTAGAGGTGATCTGGTCAACCCCAACATTTTGCCCTGGGACTAAAACTTTGGCATATTCCCGGCCTCAGCTTGTCTCTTTTCAGAATAGAATCTCACACTATGCCCACCATGCCAACGCAACTGAATTAAATGTTCTCATTTTCTTGCTTCCCTTGCTTGAATGTATGTACCTACTCTGTAGCAATTGCATATAATTTGTAATTGTTTGTTTGCGTGTCTATCTTTCTATGACATTGTTTCTTTTTTTAAAATATATTTTATTGATTATGCTATTACATTTGTCCCATTTCCCTCCCCCCCCGCCCCGCCCTGCACACCCCTTCCCCCCACACTCCCTCTCTTTAGTTCATGTCCATGGGTCATATATATGAGTTCTTTGGCTTCTACATTTCCTATACTATTCTTAACCTCCCCCTGTCTATCTTCTACCTACCATTTATGCTTCTTATTCCCTGTACCTTTTCCCCCTCTCTCTCCACCTACCCCCCTAATGATAACCCTCTATTTCTGTGATTCTGTTCCTGTTCTAGTTGTTTGCTTAGTTTGTTTTTGTTTCTGTTTTAGGTTCAGTTGTTAATAGCTGTGAGTTTGTTGTCATTTTACTGTTCATATTTTTTATCTTCTTTTTCTTAGATAAGTCCCTTTAACATTTCATATAATAAGGACTTGGTGATGATGAACTCCTTGAACTTGACCTTATCTGGGAAGCACTTTATCTGCCCTTCCATTCTAAATGAAAGCTTGGCTGGATAGAGTAATTTTGGATGTAGGTCCTTGTCTTTCATGACTTGGAATACTTCTTGCCAGCCCCTTCTTGCCTTTAAGGTTTCTTTTGAGAAATCAGCTGACAGTCTGATGGGCACTCCTTTGCAGGTTACTGTCTCCTTTTCTCTTGCTGCTTTTAAGATTCTCTTTTTATCTTTCATTTTGGCTAATGTAATTATGATGTGCCTTGGTGTGTTCCTCCTTGGGTCCAACGTCTTTGGGACTCTCTGAGCTTCCCAGGCTCCCTGGAAGTCTATTTCCTTTGCCAGATTGGGGAAGTTCTCCTTCATTATTTGTTCAAATAAGTTTTCAATTTCTTGGTCTTCCTCTTCTCCTTCTGGCACCTCTATGATTCGGATATTGGAACGTTTAAAGACATCCTGGAGGTTCCTAAGCCTCTCCTCAGTTTTTTGAATTCTTGTTTCTTCATTGTGTTGTGCTTGAATGTTTCTTTTTTTCTTCTGGTCTACACCATTGATTTGAGTCCCATTTTTCTTCCCATCCCTGTTGGTTCCCTGTACATTTGCCTTCATTTCCCTTATTGTCGCCTTCATTTGTTTATCTAATTTGGGACCAAATTCAACCAAGTCTGTGAGCATCCTGATTACCAGTGTTTTGAACTGTGCATCTGATAGGTTGACTATCTCTTTGTCGCTTAGTTGTATTTTTTCTGGAGCTTTGATCTGTTCTTTCATTTGGGCCATTTTTGTTGTCTTGGCACGCCTGTTACGTAGTAAGGGGCGGAGCCTTAGGTATTCACCAGGGCGGGGCAACCACGTCGCTACGTTGTGTCGCTGTTTGTGGGGGAGGGACTGAGAGGGAACAATGGCGGTTGCTCTGCTCTCTGCCGGTTTTCAGTCACTCTCCGAGCTACCCACAGTCAAATTGGGCCCTTCTGGTGCTGATTCTGGTGCTGGTTCCCGGGTGGAAGGGCTTATGTATGCTCTAGGACCCTGTGGGTCTCTCCAACGAGCTCTCCTGTGAGTCTGGGAGTTTCTCCTGCTGCCGCCGCCTCCACCCCCACAGGAGCTTTCAATCAGAGGCTTTGGTGCTTTATTTCCCCACGCTGGGACTCTGGGTTGTGTGGTCTGTCTCGCTCCCCAGTTGTTCCTCCCGGTTTATCCTCACGAGGGAGTGGGACACCCAGTTTGCAGCCGCCACCTCTCCCGACCAGCCATGCCTTTCCCCGATCTGCCAGCCGCCACCCAGCCATGTGAGTCCTCCCCACCCCTTCTACTTATCTGGGTGAATGTTTCTTTAATTTCTTGGTTGTTGGACTTCCATATGGTTCGATTTTCTGTCAGTTCCGGTTGTTTTTCGTTTTAAAATTTGTTGTTGTCCTTCTTTTGGTTGTGCGAGGAGGCACAGTGTGTCTACCTACGCCTCCATCTTGGCCGGAAGTCCCTATGACATTGTTTCTTAAGGAAGAGGATCATATTTTTTCTTCTTAGCACCCCTCAGGACCCAGCATAATTCTCCACATATTACAGGTGTTCAGTAACTAAACAGAATGAATAAGTGAGTGAATGAACAGTTTGAGTCTCCAGTTCTGCAGCACTGATTCAGGCTACCTGGAGAGCCTTCTTTCTCAGTTCTACCATTTTCCCACCTTCCAGCCCTCAGGACACCACACAGACTCACTGGCAGAATAGACATGCTCCAACACCAAACCACCATGACACACACATCACAGAAGTCTCAAGAACACGTTCCACTGAAATACAGGTGGATCTTATCTGAATTCTCTGTGTATCAAACCTCCCTATGACTTGTACTGAGAGAGGGGGAAGGGGGGGAAGTTGAATATAAATTCAATTCTGGGTTTGCTTTCACTTTTTTACAGGCAGAAAGAACTATTAAAAACTGTGTCCAGAATAGAAGGTCCTGTTTCCTAGTGTATCAGGAAGGAAAATAACTCTGATGTACAAATAAGACATTAGTAGAGCCCAGCCAGCAGAACCTTTTCACTTACTCTGTCTTCAGAGATTGCCTACAAGGGAGGAACAGTGCTGAGGGCATGTGCTGACGAGAAGTCTCGTCCCCTTCATTGTTTATATCCACTAGAGTGGTGGCTCTTATTTTTTTTTTTTTTTTTCAGTTTGAGAGTCTGAGGTCCTCTTAAGGATCTAATGAAAGGAAAAGCCTATCTTGCTAGAAAATATGTTTGTATGTGCACATATGCATGAAACATAATTTTGAATTCGAAGACCTCCAGAATTAAGAATGACCCCTCCCCGTGGATGCACCTATATATACTGACCCTCTCCCTGCTGGTTTCCCACTCTTCCAAGTCGTGTCCTGGCTGCAACAGCCTCAGACGTACGTGAAGTAACATCTGAGGAAGATAGGAACAAAGAAGCAATATCAAGAGATCTGTTCTTCCCATCCCAAGTTCAAATACAAAACATAGTTTTCCACAGAAATATGCTTGCATTTGTTCACCATGTTCTAGGTTAGCATTAGGTCCATCTTTCTGGTACCTTATGGGTTAATAGGCTGTGAGCTCTTCTGGGGACAGAGCCACTCCTCATGTTTCTTGAGGAATACGTGTCTAATTTGTTCCAACCAAACAACTTGTGAAGGAAGCTTTGGAATTTAATAAGTTGGGGACTTAGTAAGTTGGGGCTGCTTGTGTTCCATTTGTAGAAGAGGAGAAAATATCTTTTTAGCCCATAGAATTGGGCTACAAGCCTAAAGACTGAAGAGGGTTTACATTATGAGAATGCACTATTTTCAATGTAAAAAATTGAAATATATACCCCATTACATTAGGACTCCACCTCTCTAAGCCCCTTGTATTCTCTGTGGCTTTGGTACGTGTAGGGAAGACTGTACTTCTTCCAGCTGGTAAGATCTTTATAGAGACATAGATTATTTTTAAGAAAACCTTTCTACAAGGCTGAATAACCAGCTATTTTAATGATCTGAAACCACCTAAGATTTGAGTACGTTGGACTCGATTTTGATGCATAGTGTTCTATAGAAAGCACAAGAGAAAATGAATAATTCATGAATGATGTGGTACATTTATGATTTATTTACAGCCCAGAACTCCTGGTAACTCAGAGAACAGCAAACACCCTATACCCTGAGCTGCCATTTCAAGTGTGTTTGGAAGGAAGAGGACAAGACAGAACACAGAAGATATACAGTTGACTTTATATAAGGCAATAATTAAAAACCTGAATATTTCTTGAGAAATAGATTCTAGGATGATGAAAATAATAGGTGGCTTTGAGAAAGGTTGAAGTATCAAGAGATTGACCATTGACACTGTGACAGAAATTGTATATGCTCTTATTTGTTACAGCCTTCTCTCTATGCTTTTCCCTAATTAATTCTTCATGCTATCTTGTGATTTTTTTTAGTCTTTCTGAGTACTCCTATTTCCTAATAAAATTTTAACTATGAAAGAACTCTAAATGCCCTATGATGATCAGGAAAGGGACATAATTTTGTCCACTTTTCAACATACCTACTAGTTTGTTGTTTTGCAAACATTTTGGTAAATATCCCAGGTTCCTGTCTCCCGTAACCAGCCAAGTCATAGTCCTTAGTCCTCCAATCTTCAGCTGTGAGGCTGTTTCGGGCAAAATTCCTTCCTGGGTGGTGCATCACATTGATCCGGAGACATCCTATTGACGATCAAACAGAGAGTTGAGAAGTGGGGAGGTGGTAGTAAGAATGACATTGTGTGTCTAATTGGTAAAATTATATTTTCCTCCAGAGAAAGGCAGAGGACTATATTTTCCTCCAGAGAAAGGCAGAGGACTATTAGTTGCCCATTGCCTTGATTTCTTCTTATGTCCAATGTCAGTGTCATTAACCCCAAATTAGAATATCAGCACTGCTCTGGCACCCCAATCTTAAACCGTCCTGTGAAAGAAATCTTACCCTGGCCAGTGGGAACGATCTGCTGGTCAGGCTGTGCTCCTGGAACTGGGGTCCAGCCACAGAACAAAGAACCCATAAGGACAAGTTCCAGAGTTCCTTGGGGCAACTGGTCGACTACCCATACCAGAGAGAGTTTTAGAAAGTACTCTAAAGAGGAAAAACAGGGCCCAGAAACCATGTGAACTAGGGGTTCTTCACCTGGATGGCACTGCTGGAACCAGCCAGTTCCAGGTGCTGAGGAAGACACAGAAAATTTCAAGAACAGCTCTCAAAAACACGAGGCCCCCTTTTTCACAGGGCCATAGGCAGGTGCCCACATGCCTAAGTCTAAGGGAGGTGCTTGCAGTTTTAAGGTGCTTGCACTTTATTGAAGAGCTGGAGGTTCATTGGACACACTCTTAGATGATGCTGAGAGAAATGGTCCATAATAATGATTTCCAAACTCTTCTCTCCCCCCCTCTTGAACATTTTCCATATATTCAAACAAACTTTACAGGGGACATCAATTGTAAAACATACAAACCCAGATCATGTTGTTGAAGTGGGACATGAAAGCTCAGGTGATGGGCAGGTTTAGTACCTCCACCCCTGAGGCACTCTGTCTCCTGGGAACCCTAGGAAAACCTTAGGGCTCCATGGAACAGTTTGAAAACCACACACCTAAAGAATGTGCCCCTGGGCTGGTGGCGAAATTTAAGGTTGAATTGCTGTTAGCTCCACTATTACTATTGCCGCCATCCACTAATATTTCTCATGGGCTGTTTTCTAATCTGTTGTTGATGAAATTAATCTACTTTCTTTAACTTTTTAAGTTTCCTTTGTTCCTCAGAAAGCCTATTCAAATCTCTCTTAGGTCTTATAATTCGTTCCTGTTTCTCATTGCCCTACACAAAATCATAAGGAAATGTTTAAGAAGGGCCCTGACCCATGTGGCTCAGTTGGTTGGGCATCATCCCACAAAGTCCTGAAAACCGAAAGGTTGCCAGTTCAATTCCCAGTTGATGTTTCTCTCCCTCTCGCCCCTTTTCTCTAAAATCAAAAATTAAAATTACAAGAACATGTTAAAGAAGGGAGTTGTTATTTTTAGACAATCTATAGTGATTTTTCCCCTCAAAAGATGCCAAAAGAAAAAAGAGTCCACCCAAATCCTTACAACTTAAATGAATTGGAGCAAAACATGCCTGTGAGTATCCCATACTTCTGCTTGGTTCTGTCATTGAGGAAGGTGTCCCTGAAACTCCACATAAGATCCACTTGCAAATGACTTACATTCTCTAGAAAGTCAGGTAATATTTTTAACGCTTTTGCCAAATGGCTCCAGGAGGGTTTCACTGTTTTCTGAGAACAGCAAAGCTACTGTGCCTTGAACTGAAATGACTGACAACCAAGGAGGCAGACCTCAGCACCCCCACACCAGAGATAAAAGGGCTGCTTTGAAATTCTTGTCCACTGGTTGACAGGGTTTCATTATTTCTGTGAAGCCTCACACTGGAAGTCTTTTAAAGGAGCAGCACTTTGTGTCCCACACCCAGAATAAGTTAGCTGAGATGGTAGCACATACACACTCTACTTGTTCTGAAGCTTCTGGAGGCTAAAGGCTGACGACCTACAAAAGTGACTTCACCAAAGATGCAGAACTGAAACCAAAATGAGTTGTAAGGATATTGGCTCAAACCTGCACCTCGAAAAAAAATTATGAAACAACCAAAAAGAATCTATTTCAGTGGCTTTCAAGCAAAGACCTGACTGAGAATTAGGGGAGGAGGCAGACAGTAAGAGCCAAATCAGGGGCAGGGTCTATTCCACTGCTGGATGGAGTAAGTGAATAAAAGAGGAAGTGCCGTTGGTCACTTTTCTCTTTGCTTGCTTGCAGAATGATCCTGACGTTTTTAGTTCCATGGCTCACCAGCCCTTGAAAGGGTCCCGCTTTTTCAGAATTGACTGACTTGCTCCTATGCCTTCCTTCCCTTCCCACCATCCACAGCACCACCTGCAAAGTCCCTTGGGGTGGGGAGGTACATATTTTCAGCACATGCATCTGATCACTCGTCAGGGCACAGCTCTGTGTCACCTCCTCTGAAGACTCCTTGTTTCTTATTTCAGAATTAAGCTACGTAGCCACCATGAGCTTTAAACTTTGTCTTTACACCTTGTGCCTTGTACTTTATTATGTTGTGTTTGCTAAGAATTTGATCCTTGTAGACATGAATCTTGTCTTATTTGTAATTGATTCTCTGGCAACATCCTCACAGCACTTGACTTTTCTGGATTTTCTGATTCTTGGATCTTAACTGGGAATTCCACATGTTTGGTAAACTTAAAAATGAATAAACATATGCTTATTGGCCATTCTGATGACCTCTCTTCTGAAGTACCTGTCTGTATCTCTTGCTCACTTTTCTATTGGGTCACCTGTCTTTCTCTTATTGACATGCAGTGTTCTTTATATATTCTGGATAAGAATTCTTTGTCAGTTGTAAGTATTGCAAATATCTTCTCCCACTCTGTGTCTTCCTTTTTCATTATCTTAATGATGTCTTTTGGTAAAGAGAAATTTCTGATTTTATATAATCCAATTTATCATTTTATTTATGGCTGCTGTTCTTTGTGTCTTAAGAAATCTTTACCTAATCCCAAATCATAAAGGTAGTCTCCTACATTTTCTTCTAGAAGTATTATTTTCTTTTTCACATTTAGATAATCAACCCATAGAAAACAGTGATCATCTTTTTTCTAGACAGAGGTGTGTAGACATCCATAGCTCTCAAGGTTAAGATAATGGAGAGCGAGGAGGCAGAGGACAAAAGGGATTCATTTATGGACAGGGAGGTCAGGGAAGGCTGCTTGGTTGAGGTGACATTTGAATGGATACCAAAGGAAGTGAGCAGGAGAGTCATAAGGACACTTGGGGACAGAGGGCTGTGGCTAGAAGAGCTGCCGAGGCCCCGAGGTGGGAGTGCATCACAAATATTACAGGAATAGCAAGGAGGCCTGTGTGACTACGTGACTATGGCAGTAAATGAGGCCAGAGAGGTGTGTGTTCAGGGGGGAGGTGGGGAGGGGGGGCAGATAATGGAAGGCCTTAGGGCTTTGAAATGGGAAGATATTAGTGAGATGCAGTTTTACATAACGGTTAAGAACATAGTTTCTGTCAGCAAATTATCTAAGTTCAAATGCTAGCTTTACCATGTATGTGATCTTGAACATTTTATGCCTCCTCTTTGTGCCTCATCTCTACAGTGTCCTCATATGTAAAATGGGATTAATAACATCAAATTAGGCTTGGGATAATTCTGACATATTTGGGCACTAGGTAAAAAGCTGAAATTAAAATATTTAATTTTTGAACCTGTAATTCATGGAAGCTGTTAAGCCTTTACTTGCATAAATACCAAAAACGGATTTTTAAATTAACTCTCTAGAGGGTATAGTTTCAGGATACTTTCATGAGATAATAAACAAATAGTATTACACTAATCAGTGATAGTACCAATCACTGATTACAGTGGCTAATCAGTGATAATATTTAAATCAGCAAGTGACTGTGTGTATTATCAATGAGTTTTCGATGCGCCTTGGGAATTGGTCTGAGTCTGACTACATGTCAGAACAAACTTTCTCCAGGACTGATGTGGAGCGTTTCATAAAGGAGGCTCAAGCCCCATCTGGTGTGGGTCAGGTCAGTTGGTTGGGCATTATCCCACAATCTGACAGGTCATCAGTTCAATTCCTGATAAGGGCACACGCCTGGGTTGCAGATTCAGTCCCCAGTTGGGGTGCATACGGAAGGCAGCCAATCGATGTTTCTCTGTCACATCGATGTTTCTTTCTCTCCCCTTCCCTCTCTCTAAGATAGAAAAATTTAAAAAACTTTTTAAAATATGACTCCAGTCATGTGAATGAAGATGAATCTAAGCCATGAGGGTGTGTAGTCTATAAAGGAAGACAGGCCTTGATGAAATAACACCAGTGTGAGTGCTCTGATGTGCAAGGTAATTGGATTTCAGGTCTAGACTCTTCTGAAAACAACACAAGCAGACAAGTACATCAAGACAAGATTTTAATTCAGAGTGTGGAACGAGAATAAATACTCTGTGGGGTTGGGCTTTCTTATTAAAGGGTGACCTCTATTACAGAGTATGTGTTGAGGTCTGTTATATATTTGGCAAGGCAAAAACCTTTGATGTCTTTGATTCACATCCCAAAGTGGAGAAAGAAACACAAGTGAAGAAGAAGTTGGGACTTATTTTGATCCTTTGTTTCCAAATGCAACAAATACTGCATTTATATCTCTTACTACTTCAATTCACCATTAGCCTCAGACTGAAGAGACTATTTTTTTTCTCCAGGGTAGTAAGTAAGTAAATGACTTGAGCAGCATCCTTTATGCTACATACTGAGTTAGGGGCTGACTATAGGGAACCTATCTGTGTGAAATGTGGACTGTGGCTCAGCTTTGATGCGTGTGGCATGCAAGAAACAATCCTTGGTTGGGTCTCCCATGGGGAATCAGGCATGCATTGTTCCTAGGACGCTTTGAAACTTGCTCTTGCTAAAAAAAACTCCCTCACCTGGGATGGAGACAGCAGAAGTTTACCTTGATTTGGGCCAGACTTCCAAAGTACATGTGTAACTAGCTAAGCCACCTCTCCACTTTGTATTTTATCTTTGAAATGATTAGCAGCATTCTTTCCTTTGCTATCTATAATAGTTAACCACCTAAAGCGAACCTATGCATAGTAAATGAAGACCATCCTGAATGTAATGTACCTGGAGTTTCAATAAAAGCCTGTCGAGGCAAGGAGTCAGGTCCCCTCTCTTTATCATTTAGAGATCGGCCATGCATCCCTTTTCTACACCGGATTCCTTTAGTCTGCGTGAATTTGTTCATCACTTGTCCGGGGATATAGGACAAGCATTCCACAAGGACACACGGTCCTGCCGGATGGGACCGCAACAGATGACTGCTATTGTAAGATGTGTTGCTCCATTTTGATGTATCCAGCCTCACTTTGTAAAACATCCACCGTGTTGGCCATGTGAGGCTTAGAATTCCACTTTCTCTGCTACCTTTGCTCTTCCCTTGAGAATGGGACCAAGGGCAAGAAGAGTCACTGAGACAGGTTTCTGGGGCGTATAGTCTTATCAGAAGGGTGGAAATCAGTCTGTTTTAGGGAAAATGTTCTGACACTGACTCTTTGGATACTTTTCATCCCACAAGGCCTAGAAGTTAAGTCTATGGGATAATACGGCAAAGAATACAAATCAGGGATGCTTTTATGGGAGATATTCACAGCTCCCCCCACGCCCCAAACAGCCCCTCATTTCACCTCCCACAGGGAAGAATGTGGCCATGTTGTAGGCTCTGGCTTCCTTTTCCTTGATAGGGCCAGAAACTAAGACAAAAAGCCTAAGTGTTCAGACTAGTCTGGGCAAAATGCATTCACCAAGTTGCATGTGGTCTGCTGTAGGTCACATGGGTGTGCACGTAGGCTTGGCCAGACCCCAACTAAATATAACATGCTTCATTGACCAGTACCATTTTTTGAGTACACATTTCACTCTAGAAGAGAATCCAGGTGTGCACGTTTCCTTGGCATCAATCCCTGCATCACCTTGTATTCCTAAAAGGTGGCATGGATTTGGTGGACTGAGAAAGCATATTCATTGAGGACAAACATTGGGACAGCAGAGGCCCTCAGAGAGCAAGGGAAGCTTTTACAGGATTTGACATTTGGGATTCCTTTTGCGTGCCAGCTTGTCCAGGGCTTAAAATGCAAGACCAGCAAAGAGGAGTGAGAGCCAAGGCCAGCTCATCAGTCAGCTCTGCCTGATGGGTCTAGAGGCTCTGAGCACCACTGCTCTGGCAGCCCAGCCAAGGAAGTCAAGCTAGGAGGATGAGATCACCTTCACCTTATTATGTCCTGTGTGTAACCAAAGTGGGTGGCAGGAGGGTGTTCTTCCCAGAGAACGTTCTGTCTTATTGCTTAGTCAAACAAGGACAAGTACATTTCCAAATGTGTGACATTTCAGCAGGAGGTGGGTCCAGGTCCACGATCCTTTCTCAGCAATTACAATACCCCAAAAACTCTGAAAAAGAGAAGGCTTTTTGTAAGTGCCGGGAGAAATTTCACTTGTGAGCAAAAACAGTTCTGACCGTAGTTGTGTCTCAGAGCTCTTGCTCATCAGTATCACATCTACCGTGTGCGTTTTTATTTTAAAATATGGGTTTAATTTTGCTCTTTGAAAAGAGTTAAAGCTGCCCCTGTGAGTAGCAGGGAAGAAGAGGAAAGGAAGAAAATGAGATATCTGTTTTAATCGATAATGTAGTAAGAAATGTTAGTACAGAAGACAGATCATGGTATCTTAGTGAAAAATAGAATATCAAGTCAAAAACAATATATGACCAAAAGCAAAATGGCAAATTTTGGAAAGTTTCCTGTGCAGTGACAAGCAAGAACTAATAAAAAGTGCCCTGACCAATGGGGCTTAGTTGGTTGAGCATCATCCAGCAAAGCAAAAGCTCAATGGTTCAATTCCTAGTCAGGGCACATGCCGAGACTGCGGGCCAGTCCTGGTTGGGGAAAGTATGAGAGGCAACTGATGAGTATTTCTCTCACACATCGATGTTTCTCTCCCTCTTTTTATCCCTCCATTCCCCTCTCTCTAAAAATCAATAAATAAAATCTTTTTTTAAAGAACCATTGAAAAGTCAGAAAACATTGCAAAGAGTAAACAATGTAAAGCATGACCATACACTGATAAAATGGATTTGAAATTGGAGAGGTGAACACAAACCACTACTTTTGTCACAAATGAAGATACACAAAAATTGCACATTGAAAGCAATGTGAATATTCAGAAGGCCGCTGTATTAGTCAGGGTTCTCCAGAGAAACAGAATCAATCCGATATGTTTTTTAATATAATGTATACATACATAGAAAAGATTTATTTTAAGGAATTGGCTCATATGATTGATGATTGTGGGGGCTAGTGATTCCAAAATCTTTGGGGCAGATTGATAGGCTGGGAACTCGAGACAGGATTTCTATGTTGGCATCTTAATGCAAAATTGCTAAGCTTGTGATAAAATATTACAAGGTGATGGGAAATTAATGCACATGGATTTAGAGCTTTCATTAAATTTGGAAAGTTTTCAACCATTAATTCTTCAAATACTTTTTTGTTCTTCTGTTACTTCTGGGACATCAATTACATGTACAAGGTCTGTTCAGAAGGTATCCAGCCACATAATATGAAAAATAGAAACATTTATTGAAGAAAATACATGATATAAGAAACAATGTACATAGGACAATGACTCCTCTGTCCCCTTCAAAGGAGGCACCTTGGGACCTCACACAGTTCTCCCAATCACCATCAGCTGCCTCGTCGTACTTTCCTGAATCTCATCAACAGTCTGAAATCTCTTCCCTTTCAAAGGCAATTTTAGTTTTGGAAAAAGCTAGAAGTTGCAGGGTGCCAAATGTGGGCTATAGGGGCACTAAGTCACCTGGGTGATTTGATGTTTTGCCAAAAAAACTCTGCCCAAGACAAAATGCATGCGTGAGTAGGGGCATTGTGATGAAGCTACCATACACCAGTTGCCCATAGCTGCAGCCTTCTGAATCACCCGAATAGTTTCTGTGGAGGAATGTTCAAGCTTAATGAAAAATTTGATGCAGATTCATTGCTCTACTCGCTCAGTCATTTTGAATGCTATGGCCACACAGTACACATGCTCACTCAATGGCATCTACCAGCCCTGCTGACTAGCACAGTAAAGTCGTCATTGTTCACGCATGCGCATTCCAGTCCACTCTCCTTGGATGCCAGGTTATAATGATGTTGAGAAAACTGTTCTCATTATATTAACAATGGCTGGACTTTTTCCAGACAGACCTCGTATATTAGCCTTGATATTATCCCACCGGCACTGAGGCCCTGTTTGTTTCTTTTCCAGTCTTTTTTTCTCTGTCCTTCACTTTAGTTTTTATTACTACATCCTTACATTCAGTGATTTTGTTTTCTATGGTGTCTAATCTTCTGTTAATCCAGTGAATGCTTCATGTCTTTTATTGTTTTCCTAATTATGTTGATATTTTCTTTTAAATACTGGAGCATATGTTTAATAGCCACTTTAAAGTCCCAAATGTTCATTTCCTCTGTCATTTCTAGACCTGTTTCTATCAGTTGATCTTTTTCTCTTGGGTGTGAATCCCATTCCCCTGTTTTTTCAAATGTCTAGTAAATGGACATTGGATGTTGGAATGTAAAATTGTATCTTTTGGGGCTCCTTTAAAGAGTGTTGGCCATTGTTGTGCTAGGCTTGATCATTTCAAGGTTTGAAAGTTTCAAGGCTTATTTTGTTAAGTCTATCACAGTGGGTTTAAGAGTAGCCTTTATTTTAAAGCTAGTTAAGTTTTTCTCAGACCTTTGTGTGAGCTCTGGGAATTGTTCAGCTTATAGCTCCCTAGTCTTTCTTTTCCTGGCCTCATGGAATTTCACTCCATGTATTTGCAGCTTACTCTTCAGCAAGACTCTCAAGGGAAGCCCAAATCAGATTTTTAGAGCTCTTTTTCGGCATTACACCTTCCTTTTTGACATACCTATCAACAAACTCCAGCCACTTTCACTTCTCTGAGGTGTCAACAGTACCACCATGCTCTACTTAGCATCCTTGCCCTGTGGTCTGAAAGATGCCTCCAGGAGGAAGCATGGGTGATTAGAGGGCTCACCTGACTTGTTTTTGCTCTCTTGTACCTCCAGTCTTGTAGTGAATCCTACCTAATGCTCAAAAACAGCAGTTTAATATATTTTATTCACTTTTATTTTATTTTATATTTTTACAGCAGGAGGGTGAGTCTGGACCAGTTACTCCATCATGGCCAGAAGTGAAGTTGGAGGAAGTGTCTCAAAGGCCTTGGATAGGTGCTGCTCCTTCATCACTTGAGAATCTTGTTCCTGACCCATCATCTGATATCTAATTGTATAGATGACGGGCATGTCCTCTTATGAAAGATTTTCAAGTAACTAGAAATAAGAAACATTTATTGAAAGGTTGTATGTGTGTTTGTACATATATATGTATACATTTTATATATGTTTGTGTGTGTATATATTTATATATAAACCTTTAACTTAGTTTTAACCTGTATATAATTGTAATTTTATTAATTATTTCTCTTAGAAAAAAAATTATGACCCCTCTCCCACAGGCAGCAGTGCAGTGAAGGAAAGAGAGTTGCCCTGCCTGGGTGAACACCGAAGGCCCCGCCCCCTTATAGCGTATCAGGTGCACTAAGACAAAGAAATATGGCCCAAATGAAAGAACACAGCAAAGCCTCAGAAAAAGAATTAAGCAAGGAGGAGATTGCCAACCTATCTGATGGTGAATTTAAAGCTCTAGTAATTAAAATGCTCACAGATCTGATTGAGTTTGGTCGAAAATGGAAAAACAAATGAAGGGTACCCAAAGTGAAATAAAGCAGAATGTTCAGGGAACCAACAATGACAGGAGGGAAACCAGGACTCAAAGCAATGATTTGGAACAAAAGGAAAAATAAACATTCATCCAGAACAAAATGAAAAAACAAGAATTCAAAAAAGTGAAGGGACTCTTACAAACCTCTGGGACAACCTGAAATGTTCCAATATCAGAATTACAGGGGTGCCAGAGGAGAAAAACAACAGCAAGACATTGAAAACTTATTTGAACAAATAATGAAGGAGAACTTCCCCAATCTGGCAAAGGAAATAGACTTCCAGGAAGTCCAGGAAGCCCAGAGAGTACCAAAGAAGTTGGGCCCAAGGAGGAACACACCAAGGCACGTCATTATTAAGTTACCCAAGATTGAAATTAAGGAGAGAATCCTAAAAGAAGCCAGAAAAAAAGGAGATAGTTACCTACAAAGGTGTTCCTATTAGACTATGAGCAGATTTCTCAAAAGAAACCTTGCAGGCAAGAAGGGGCTGGAAAAAAATATTTGAGGTCATGAAAGGCAAGGACCTACATCCAAGATTATTCTATCCAGCCAAGCTATTGTTTAGAATGGAAGGGCAGATAGAGTGCTTCCCAGGTAAGGTCAAGTTAAAAAAGTTCATCATCACCAAGCCATTATTATATGAAATGTTAAAGGGACTTACCCAAGAAAAAGAAAATAAAAAATATGAACAGTAAAATGACAACAAACTCACAACTATCAACAAATAGACCTAAAAGAAAAGAAAAGCAATGAAAACAAAAACTAAGCAAACAACCAGAACAGGAACAGAACCAGAGAAATAGACATCACATGGAGGGGTTTCAGTAGGGAGGGG
>VMDR010017357.1:0-20192 GCA_007922815.1 Macrotus californicus
GGAAAGGAAAGGAAAGGAAAGGAAAGGAAAGGAAAGGAAAGGAAAGGAAAGGAAAAAGATAGAAAGAAATCCTCATGGCTTAAGCTTTACCAATGAATAATAGGAGATAGGAAGGTGCCAAGAAAAAAATTCTCCCTTCCTCTTCCACTCTGGCAGACTAATGTAAAGCACAGTGGTTCTGTAGGGCCTTTCTAGGGACATCTCATGTGACCAAGGGATCACCTCTATTTTCTTGTGATATTGAAGCCAGCTTGGTAGCAGATCCTTTTATTTCCATTTTGCCTTCTTCCCTTCCTTACTTCCTTTCTCCCCCAGACTCTCACTGTCATGGGAAATCAGGCTGGATGAAGCTCACAGATTTGCCTGGAAGACCTGAGTAGGAACTGGATTCCAAGTCACAGTTAATGCTCTAAGGATTAGGCATGGATTGAATCCTGCACAAAGAGCTTAGATACATACCCCAGACAAATCACAAGCAAGCAGGCCCACCACAGTAGCCCAAGAATCCAGAGGAGAGAATCCTAGTCCCCACTACTGATGACAGGGGTACAGCAAAAATCAGAGGGGGGTGATTAGGAGCCTAAGGGTCAGCACATTATTTAAGACCAAATGCTGACACTGCCTCCAGGAGGCCTTCCCTTGCCTTCTCTGTCTCCTTTTCCTGGGCTGGAAGAAATGTCCCTTCTCTATGCTCCCTTGCATATGCTTCCTTTACATATAGCTGGATCCATACATCGGCCTCATTATACTGTATTGTCTATTTTCATATCTGATTCATACCACTCCACTGCTCAACAATTGTACTTAGAGTAGAAGTCCTTACGGTGGCCTACGGAGCCCTTTGTAATCTGTCCCCAAGCCCACCTTTCTGACCTTTCCTCCTTGCCCACTCTGCTCTAGTCACACTTTCTATTCCTCCATCACCCAGGCACAATCCCCTTTGAGCAGTCCTCCCTGGACATCTGCATTGCTAGCTCCCGGGCCTATTCAAGACTTTGTTTTGATGTCACCTTCTCAAGGAGACTACTCTAACTCTGATTTATGCATGTCCACCCTCATCTCCTCCCTCCACAGCATTCCCAATCTCCACCGCTAACAAGATAGCGGCCCCATGCCTCACCTCTGTAGAAATAAATGCTCACCAACTGTGAAAACATTAGGGAGCACAAAAGTATTAACACCTAGTCCCTCAACCTCAGGAACAAATGCATCCCAGACAAGGGGCAGTCATATCCACCCAATTACAACCCTTGTCCACATGGAGATGAGTATTCTCAGTATTCTAAGAAGCCAAGCCATCTCATGTGGTCACTGCTGACCATCAGCCCAAACCACCCCATCCACTTCCCAATACTTAATGATCTTGCATCCTCTGAATTTTGTAGACTTTTGCCTAACAGTGTCTCCCGGTTGGCATTTTCCTCATGCACCAGAACTTTGGGAGTTACAGCTGCCTCTGTAGAGGGGGATTGGCAATGGAAGGTGGCATTGTCTGACTTTCCTCCCGTCTGCATGTTAAGTGGGGCTTGCTCTAGCTGGTACTCAGAAGAGGCACCATTAACAGTAATGGGCTCTCTGGCCATTTCAAAGGCAGAACCAGCTACTGGATCCAGACACTCCCCGTGGGAGTGAAGGCTGCTGAACTCACTGTCTGGGGTAGTCAAATCTCTCCCTTAGTTTTTCAGCTCTGCCTCCCCCATCTCGCCTGCATAACCAGAGGGTTGTTTACACACACATGCTCACTGTCATATAAAGCTGAAAGAAACACAGGCCTCAGTCTCTCTGCCTGTTTCTAAAGTGTGTTATTTGTGATTCAATTTCACATGGCCTGCAGAGGCAATGAAGGGCAAAGGGAATTACTCTGTAATGTATTCCAAAAGCACTCCCTGCACACCCACAGTCCCGAGGATAACAATTTGCCAATATAACCTTTAATTAAATGAACAGAAATCATGCAGACCCCATGGTGCAGGAAGTCACTAAATAGAGGGAAATTATGTATGAGTTGCCCCCAGCCACTCATTTTAGCTTGAATAGGATCTGTTGGTAGGGGCTGTAAAGTGCTCCAAGATAAAAATGCAAGACTGCCCTTTTCCTTGCATCTGCAGGGCGGTGGAGTGGGGAGATGGGGAGGCGCCACCTAGAGGTGATGTGCAGGGAGAACTGAGCAGCCGAGACGCTCAGTCTGACAGACAGGCTCCCAAAGGCCTGTTAGTCAACTGAACAACTTCCCAGCCAGGTTAGACTCTCGCCCTCGTTGCTGCACCTCAAAAGCAGCATTTTCTTTGTGGACAAAAGCATTAAATTCCTGCAATTCTGAAATGGCTGCCTGGATGACAGTTACCTTACCTGGGGAGGAGAGACAGGCAAAAGACCCCCCTGCCTTCTCCCTCTCACCTGTGCCCTCCTTTCCAGGCCCGCGAGCACTACTCTTTCCAGTGTTCATCATGGTCTGCCCACATGACTGCCAGATCGAAGGAGCCCAGTCCTTTCCTCCCCGTGCTGGTCACCTCCTTCCCTCAACTCACAAGCCTCCCCCACTTCCACTTGCCACACACCAGAACAACAAATCTGAAGTTCATGACCCGCCCTGGCTGGATGGCTCCGTTGGTTGGAGCGCCATCTTGTACACCAAAATGTTGCAGGTTCAATTCCAGGTCAGGTCGCATACCTAGGTTGAGGGTTCAATCCCCAGTCCAGGTGCATATGGGAGACAACCGATCAATGTTTCTCTCTCACACCAATGTTTCTCCCTCTCTCTCTCTCTCTCTCTCTCTCTCTTTCTATCCCTCTCTCTCTTCCCCTATCTCTCTAAAGATCAATGAACATATCCTTGGGTGATAATTTTTTTTGTTTGTTTTAAAAGTTCAGGTCCCTTTTCTGCTCAAAATTCTGCCAGCATTTTCCCTGCCCCAAAGATAGGCCCCAACCTCAAATTCCAAATTCCATTCGTCATTCCAATCTTAGCGGTCACGACACCCATTCCCAGACAGTTTGTCCAAACCTGAACTGCACCCTAGTCCCGTCACCTCTGTGTCTCCAGAGCATGCCCTATGGATAGAAAGTCCAACCCCACTCCTGCCATCGTCCTGCGTTTCCATATTTGTGAATTTCATATGCTCCTTATGGGCTTACCCCGTTCCAACTACCTCCGTGAAGCCTCCTCCCATTGGGTTAACCTTGGCCTTTTTTGTTACAGCTTCTCTTATATCTTGCAATAGAGCTATTTTTTTCTTCTAGTCTAGAAGGTAAATTCTTCTGAGGGTAGGAAACTATTCACTGTTGCATTTGGGATATATACACATAGAAAAAACCATAGATACTTGATAAATATTGGTTGGGTAGAATTTAAGATTGTTAATTTTTGTGGGGCTTGCACAAGGATTGGCTTTATTTGTCAGGGAAGAAAAACCATTATGCCAAGCATTAGACTGAGTGTTGGAGGGCAGGACTTCTAAGGAGAATATACCAGGAGCTAAGGCTTTGAGAAATGGGAGGCATACTACAAGATCCTTGGGGCTGACTTAGAAAGGGGTAGAACTTAATGGCTAGATTTTATTAGCTCAGGGCTCCTTGATAAATCATCTAAATTCTCCTGGGAAATTCTCTGAGGCTTAAGAGAAATGGAAGTAGATTCACTCTAAAAGGGTAATGAAGAGTTAATGTACACCCACCTGACCCTTGGATCCCAGCTTGATGCTATCCTTCTGCAGGAAAACTTCCTACTGTTCTGGACCACTATATTTCCTGCCTCTGCTGACTTTAGTACCACACAGATCAGGGCTAAATTATACATTGCCTTTATTATCCATTTAAGTTTTATGGGAAGTACCTGTATCTCACCATCCTGACTATGGAGAGATTAAGTCTGAAGCTTCTGAGTGTCCCACAGTGGCCAATGCTCTGCTAAGTATGAGCTGTGCTCAATATTCACCTATGGACTGACACTCCTCTTGGGCTTCCTCTAAGGACTGAAATACTATAATGGCTCCACTTGGCTCCAAAAGAGGTCGGAGAAGATTTCTTGTTCTGTTTGATCTTGCTTAATGTTTCCCTAAGTCAACTCCTTCAGCTCCTATTCGGGCATCATTGTCAATTAGTAAACATATATAAGCACCATTTTTGATAAGTACTTTTCACGGCATTAAAAAAATTGCAAAACACAAAGGTACTAGGCAGCCTCGCCATACAGGTAGAGTTAGTTCATAGTCTGATATGGGATCCTACACCCCTAAAATAATAATAGAGCAAGTCAGGGGGTGCTGGCTCCAAGAACTGGTTGAGAGGGCAAGTACTGTCCTGAGTACAGATACTGTTCTCTGTGGTCTGGAAGTTTTCTGTGAAATAGAAACCTTCACATTCTCTCCCAGTCTTGTTCCCGATACAGTTTTATAGACTGGAAGAGACTACCAAAGAATACTCAGCAACTGATTTGCACAGTAAGAGTTCTCACCGAGCTCACTCTGCCTATGTGCTGAGTTTCCTGAAAAGTGCCCAGGCTTATCAGCCTGGGAGTTAGGCTGCTCTGTTTTTACTTACCCTGCAGGAGAGAAGTGGCCTAGAAGCCCCAGTACTGCAAATGTTCCCTTAGCCGATTCACAGAACTCAGCTGACTCTGCCCCCCTGAATGGTCCTACAGAGTTTGATGGAGGCCTCCCTGACCTTTCCTGCAAATTGCCTTTTATTACTAGCTGGAAGGAAAACCACAACTAAATCACAAGGAAAATAAAGTTGGGAAAAAAGGACAATCCTTCAGAAAGAATAGGCTCTCCGTCCCCTTTTTAAATGCTCTGGTGGTGACCTTTCTAACAGAAAGTGATTCTGGATGAAAAATACATTCAAATTATAATTACTGAAAAAATTGAGAAAGTGTTTGAGGTATTTTATCTTTGTCAGTGACAGATCTTTCTTCAGTCACTCAGTTATGAAATGGACCCTTCCAAGCCCTTATTGATGTTAATGTGCAATGACTGCTCTTGTACAAGTTCAAGAGCATGCTAAGCATGAGTGATCCAGAAAAAGTGCAGCTCCACATGTGAGGCCTGGCAAGGAAATGGGCTTTAAACTTTAAGCTTTTCTTTTTAAATCTTCTTTTTCTCATAATAAAGAAAATGCTTGTTCATTACAGAATATTTGGCCAATATTATATACTAAGCAATGCCCCCCCCCAACAAACATAACATTTAGATTCCCATCACCTGAAAAGGACTCAAATTTAAGAAGTATTCACCTTACGCTAGACAATTTATATACATTATACACACTATTTCATTCTATTTTCACAACTGCTGAGTTTATGCCATTGAGGATCAGAGAGGTTAGTTAATGCGCCCGAGGCACACAGACGTTAAGGGTCAGATAAGAAAGGGAACCCATCACTGTTAAATTCTAAGTCCTATAACCTCCTTTTGATATAACCCTCTTCTCATTCTTAAACATTGATAGTGCTCCTTCGAAAGTTGTGACTGTCACAGCATATTGGATGAACTCTACCTTAAACCTGCTGACAGAGACTCACATGCCTCCTCCTTAGCCACCACGTTCTTTGCTACCTGGGGATTCCCATTCCCCAGGCAATGCAGATGCTGCAATGAAAAACTAGTGATAGCTGACCGAGGAGCTGCCTTCACAGCCCCCTTCCCTGCCAAGCACACCAGTACAGTGAGCTAGTGATGGCGACTGGGGAGGCAGCGTGAAGAGTTCCATGACTGATTTTCCCTCCGTCATAGTTACATGTCCAAGCAGCTATGGGACTCCAGGGAACTGGGTGATGGCCACCACCTGGCTTAGAAGCAGGGGACAAAGAGGACCTGTTGGGAGACAGGCCCAATAATCTGTCCTTACAGATTTATTGCAGGCCACCATCCAGTTCTGGCCAAGGCAAAGTGGCCTTTTGTTTTGCTTTTGTTTTTGTCTTAATCATTACCTTTCTACTTAGTGAAAGGTACAGAGGAAACCAATCACTTCCACATATTCCTAAGTATCACTGACTTATTACCAATTAAATAAATTACACTCACAAATCCAAATAAACCCTGCTAATAAGCAAGTCTAATCATCATTGCAAGCTTGAGGGTATAGCCACCAGGCCTGCTAGGACCCCATGGCTCCAGGGAAAGGTGATATCACTTCCTGTCCAGACATAAAAGCCCCCAAGGTGATTTTCTGGTACTTCCCTATGACACATGGAAACTGGCTTCCATCTTCTTGGAAGACAAAATCCATAAGACAATCAGATTAATGTGCCAAGATCCCCAAGTTCATCCCAAGAAGAACTCAGGGACTCAGCATGTTGTACTCATGGCTATGATTTATTACTGAGATGTAGAAGGACACACAGCCCCATCAGAAGGGAAAAAGACACAGGCTTCCTTCTGCTTACCCTCCCCACAAGGGGTCACACAGAGCTCCCTCTTTCTCCAGCAACAAAATACAGCAGCATGCATGTCACATTTCTGCAGGGAGGCTGATTAGAAACTGAGAGTCCAAGGTTCTTATTGGGGGCTAGTCACTGGGGCACCCTCTGTGTAATATATTCCAAAATCCCAGACTTCTACGATGAAAGATGTTTAGCACAAACCATCTTGTTTGAACAAGTATTCTAGACACAGTAAACCATCCCCATCAGCTAGGGAAGAGTGGGAACACTACTGAAATCCAAGTTCCCAGATGCCAACTAGGTACCAAATTTCAAGCAGGCCTTTCTAAGAATAGTAGACTCAGGCCTGCTTTGTTAAACTTTTCCTGCACAACTAAATGCCAGAAACCTGTGTCTATAAACAGGCTTGAAAGTCTCGACCAAGGAGAGGAAAATCAATCCAGTTGATGATTTGGCATTGTCACTCCTTAGAGGTATGCTTATCAAGTCTTCCATAACAAGAACTGTCATTTTTTTTTGTTTAACATCCATCTCACCAGCTGGAATTGGGGCTGGCCTTGTGAGTTCCTTTGACCAACAGATTGAGTCAGAAGTGATACTGTATGGATTCCAGAACCAAGAACTCAAGAAGCCTTGCAATTTCTGCTTCACCATTTTGAGCTTTTCTGAAACCACCACATGTAGGAAGCCAGTCTGGCTTCATGGAGGAGGAGGGAAAGGTGCCCCAGGCTGTAGCCAACACCAGCTTCCAGACACATGAGCCCATGGGGTTCTTCCAGCCCTGCACATCCTGTAGAGCTCAGTAATTTCCAACTGATGTGCCACAAGAATTTTTAAAATTTGCACTACCTGGCTATTTAGTCAAAGGCACTGACCTCTTTTCCCTTAGATTGTCAAATACAAATGACAACAGCCAGCACAACAATAGCCATCTGGTGTGAATGAATTGAAATTATAACTATTTTCTTTTATCACATCAGCAAAAAATATATTTTCTGGTGTGCCTCAGAATTTTAGTACCTCATTTATGTGTGCCATGAGCTGAAAAAGGTGAAGACTGATGCTATACCTGAGTGAGAGAGCCCTGGCAAAACCAGCAGAGCAATTAACTAGCAACGAAAAGGATCATGAGAAATAATAAATCATTGTTTTAAGCTTATAAATTTTCAAGTGGTTTGTTATGCAGCAATAAATAACTGATAACGATGGAGTTTGTTTTTCTGGAGCCTTTCTCTACACTCTGGCAAAGCTTCTTATTTTATGATCCAAGTGTAACTTCCCAAAGTAGGTCCCCCTCTTTTTACCTCTCTGCCCCTGCTTTTGTCTGGCTGTTTTCCATGTTCTAGAGTCAGAGGTGTCCCACCTTTTGGCATCTCTGGGCCATACTGGAAGAAGAGTTGTCTTGGGCCACACATTAAATACACTGTGACATGTAATTACAAAAAAAAAAAATCTCATAATGTTTTAAGTAAATTTACAATTTTGTATCGGGCCATATTCATAGCCATCCTGGGCTGCATGCAGCCCACGGGCTGCAGGTTGGACCTGCCTGTACCAAAACCGGTGCAAACACTCAGTTAATAAAACAAGGGTGGGAAGGAAATGGGGGGACGGATACCAGAGAAGACAAAGAAAACGTACATAGTCTTCATTAGACAATATCAATAAATCTTGTCACTGTCACCAAACAAGAACAAAGACACAATTTATGGTCCTCTGGGGACTTCAGACCACACCCATAATAAAAGAGAAGCCCTACCTTCTCCCAGCTGCCTTGCACAAGGTAGCTAAGTTGATCCTCAGGTGGTCTCTTTTTCATATCTTTGTCTTCCTTCACAGCACTTATTGCCAGCCATAATTATATTTCTGTTTACTTGTCTATTTTCTGCCTCAGCCACCCCCATAATAGGATATAAGCCTCAGCTCCTGAAATGTCTGTCTGTCATGTTCTCCTGGGGATTCCGTCACTTGGAACAGTGCCTAGTACACAGCAGAGGCTCCTAAACAATTGTTGGCTGTACAGGAGAACAAGTGAAGGAATTTACCAATGAATGAATGAATGAACAGAGTTCTTTTCTGGAAATGAGTCTATGCTGACTTTAACCTTAGAGAAAAAAAATAGGAAAAAAAAAAGCTGAAAAAAGTAAAATAACATGATTGGTATAAATTTTACCCAACTGATCTTATAGACTGAAGCCAAGTAAAGATAATCATAATATTAGTACTCACAATTAGTACACACAATTAGACATGTTCTAAAAGATTTACATACATTAACTTTTTCTCCTCACAATATCCCTATGTGGTAAGTAGTTTTCTTAACATCACCTCCTTTCCGTAAGTGAGGAAACCCATGCACAAACAGGGGATGTGATTTCATTAGCAACACCCAGCTAACACATGGCTGAGCCAGGCAGTCTGTCTTAGAGTCTGTACTGTCAACCACATATCACACAGCCCCTTAAAGGTAAGTCCGTCAGAACTGAAGTATAAAAGACAAACAAACAGACAAGCATAGGTAGAAAGAGTTGGAGGGAGTGGAGGAGCTGGGAGGGAGGGAAGCAGTTTTTGTCATTGTGAATAAGGCCTAAAACTGAGGCTCCAGAGTAGATGCTCTCTCTCACCCAATAATCCTCTTTATCACACAGACCAGGTGCAGCTCCTGCTTATCCGTGAGTCCGGAGTCCCAGTTCTGTGCCAGCTGCAAAATTACCCAAATGAGGCAATCACATCCTCCCTCTTGACACAGTCGTCCCCCTTATCTGCGGTTTTGTTTCCCGTGGTTTTAGTTACCCATGGTCAACCACACTCCAAAAATATTAAATGGAAAGTTCCAGAAACAAACAGTTCAAAAGTTTTAAATTGTGCTTCATTCTGCATAGCGTGATGGACTCATGCTGTCCACCCCAGATGTGTGTCACTGCTCTGTCCGGCGTCTCCATGCTCTGGACACTCCTGTCCATTAGTCATTTAGTAGCTATCTCGGTTATCGGATCGACTGTTTTGATACGGCAGTGCTTGTGTTAAATCACCCTTATTTTATTTGATAATAGTCCCCGAGCACAAGAGTGGTGATGTTGGCAATTCAGATATGCCAAGGAAAAGCCATAAAGGCCTTCTTTTAAATGCAAATGTGGGTATGTGTAAGAAAAAAACAGGTCTTGGTACTATCTGCATTTTTAGGCAACCACTAGGCGTCTTGGAACGTCTGCCCCGCAGATAAAGGGGGTAACTGCCCTATGGAGTCTGCCTTCACAGCCCCTGGTTGTCCCGTTCCCGAGTCCAGCCCCGATGTGGCCCTACGTGGCGTGCAGTGTCCTCCCCAGGCTGTAAGGAAATGTGCCCACAAACTGCTGTTGCTCCCATTTGTTTAGTTTCAGGAACCCTTCCCTCACCAAGAAGGGGAATATGAGGTGATCACAACAACACAAGGACAAATAACAGAAAGAAGACGAGGACAGGCCTATGATGACCTAACTGTCTTGCACTTTGTCCCCAGCCAGTCTGACCATCGTCTGTGCTGTCGGGCAGGCCCTAATGTAAGAAGGGCCTGAAAAAAGTCCAGAGCTCCCATTCACTTGCTGGGGCTCCCACTAACATGGCTCTGAACGTTCCAAACCCCTGGGCACATCCATGTGACTACTACCAGGCAACAGCTGCTAGGAGAGCCTGAGCACAAGCAGCTTAGCTGGCCTTTATTGAATTAATACAACAAAAAGCTTTAATACTGTGGTTAGTAAATGCTCTGTGATTAAACTCTTCGCAAATGTCCTATTGCCATGAAAATAGTTATGGGGTAAGTTACTTACAACAAAAAGCTATGTGAAAACAGAAAAAAATGAAATTGTATATGCAATCTAGTTTTCACTGGATTTCTTTTGAAAAGCTAAATGCATGAGGAAAATGACCAGAAGGCCATAGACCGAAACAAGCATAGCAGTTGTGTTAGCAGGCTGAGATGATTTTAATGCTTCTTGTTCTTGCAATTGTCAAAATTTTCTGAAATGTGGCACATCGCTTTCAAAATTGAAAAGGTACTGGCTAGTGTATGTAAGTAAACTCCTCTTGGGCTGGAATTAATGTCATCATAACTTTCTACACGGCATCACCTCTAGCGTGATACTAGGCATTTCGCTGGTACTCAGCAAATACCTACGAGCAGTAACGCAGACTGGGAAGAAGGAGCACTGATAAGGAACTGTGAGGTGGCCCCAGAGTTAAGGGCTCTAGAGTGAACTCTATGCAGAGCTACTTTGTAACTGCAGTCATGCCTACTCCATTTATCAGCATTTCATTTTCTTCATATGCAGAATGCGAGTAATGCCCACAAGGGTCCTACATTATTATTCTAGGGCAACAGTCATCCAAGGAGCCAGATGGTTGTGGGATTTTTCTTGGCAGGGTCAGCACCCAGTCTGCTCCACCTCATCCCAGCTCCCGATCCCAAAACCCAGCACAGACCAAGCCTCTCAGATGCTCCATCCTTGTCTCTAGTACATTCCCCTGCCAGGCAAGCTCAGCCTGTGCCAACAAGTTCCAGGATGTGCCTGGCAGCTTCTTCTTGGCTTTGCTGACCTACACACTCAAAGCCTTCACCCAGAGCAAGGCCCATCCAGAGCTGGCTGTGCTCTGTGGTTATGCATCTCTTTTACATCTGGGGTTACAATGATAGGTGCCTTACTGATATTAAATAAAATTAAAAAGATTAGTATTTCAGCAATAGAGAAGTTAAAGGTAAGAAAGAGAAAAAGACAGAGAAAGAAAGTATTGGCAGAGTTTTCAAATCTATCATGTTTTAAGCATACCTTCCCAGAAATTGGAAATTATCCTTTCCCTCCACTTTTTTTCTTATTTGGAGAAGCAACAGTTTATTCCAATGAGTCTCCAGCTGGCTGAGGTCAAAGAGGTTGCTCTATTTTGAAACTACCACTTATGCTTTTCTACCTCTTTATCATATTCGGACATCTCAGCTTCAGCAAGGCTCATTGATTGGTGTCAAATGCACTTTTTCCATTCTGCTCCAATGGCTCCATTTTTCCTAAAATAGTGTCTTCTCCCTCCATCCAGCCCAGCCCCGATACAAAGCCTGACTTTAACATGAGATGACCTTCAGACATATCAGATCCATCCATCAGAGAGTGTTCATCTGTGGTTTGTGGGTTATCGTATGAAGGACAAGAGCAACAAAGCAGGTCAGGAAAAACACACAGGAAGTGTGTTACTCTGAACAAGTAATTTCTTTCTCTGGGCTTGTTTCCTACAGCTAAAGCACAGACATTGGACTAAATAAGCCTGGAAGTGGGGTGAGAATGGGGAGACATATTTCTAAGAGGTTTTATCAGGATTACATGGTGGTTTTTTGTTTCTTAGTTTGCTTCAATTCCAGGTTTTGAAATTCCTCTACTTAAGGATGGTTGAGAGCCCCTATGAGAATCACTGACCTGGTGTGTCCCTTTACTTTTAGACTTGATGCTTTGGAGTGCAAACCAAGAAACATCACCCCATAATGAAAAACAAAGGCTCTCCCTAGGGAGCCTGTTTTTAAAAGGAGCACTGACTTACATAACCCTCAAGACAACTAAAAGTTATTTCTGATGACATTGACTTATGTCATCTAAATTCAAGGAGAGTGCTTACTCTCAGTTCTTTATCAGAGGCAGTGTATGTGTTACAAAGTGTTTGTGACTGAGTATATATCATATATAAACATTCCAAGTACACAGCTAACTAATTCAGTAAGAATAATGACCAGGAAGGAATGTATCTGCCCTTCAATTCAAAATATCTTTGCTGGGTAAGCAATCTTGCCTGTAGATCCCTGCATTTCATAACTTTGAATACTTCTTGCCAGTCCCTTCTTGTCTGCAAAGTTTCTTTTGAGAAATCAGCTGACAGTCTTAGGGGAACTCCCGTGTAGATAACTAATTGCTTTTTTCTTGCTGCTTTTAAGAATCTCTCTTTATCTTTAAACTTTAGCATTTTAATTATGATGAGTCTTGGAGTAGGCCTCTTTGCATCCATCTTGTTTGGGGCTCTCTGCTTCCTAGACTTGCATGTCTATTTCCTTCATCAAATCAGGAAAATTTTCTTTTTCTACTTTTTCTAACAGATTTCCAATTTCTTGTCCTTTCTCTTCTTCTGGCACCTCTATGATATGTCTGTTGCACTTCTTGAAATTGTCCCAGAGGCTGCTTACACTATCCTCATTTTTTTAGATTCTTCTTCTTGTTTTTCTGATTGGTTGATTATTGCTTTCTTATGGTTCAAATCATTGATCTGATTCTCAGCTTCATCCACTCTACTGTTGTTTCCATGTAAATTGTTCTTTATTTCAATTGAAGTTATCTTTTGTTTCTGACTGGATCTTTTTTATGCTGTTGAGGTTCTCACTAAGTTCCTTGAGCATCCTTATACCCAGTGTTTTTAGCTCTGCATCTGATAGATTGCCTATCTCCATTTTGTTTAGTTCTTTTTCTGGAGTTTTGATCTGTTCTTTCATTTGGGCCACTTTTCTTTGTCTCCTCATCTTGGCAGCCTCCTTATGTTTGCTTTTATGTATTAGGTGGAATTGCTATAACTCCGTATCTTAGTAGTGTGGCCTAATGTAGTAGGTGTACTGTAGGGTCCAGTGGTATAGCCTCCCCTATTACTCAAGCTGGGTATTCAAGGTGTACCCTTTGTGTGGGTGGAGTATACCTTGCTTTTGTAGTTGAGCCTTGATTGCTGTTGGTAGGTCAATGGAAGGGATTTACCCAGGCCAGTCAGCTACAAGGACTGACTATGACCACTGACTACCAACTTCCACCCTCCGTCGAGGATCAGCTGTGCAGGGTCAGGGTGGTGGTCTCTGATATGGTCTGTTGCTGTCGACTGGGTGTGTAGGCTCTGGGGTCTCTCAGGTGGTGCAGATCAAGGTCAGCCCCCAGCTGTGTTCTATCCGGGGCCACCCTGCATGAGCTATAAAGCAATCTGAGATGGCTGCTACTTGTGCTGGGCTTGGAGGTTCCCAGGTGAAGCCAAACTGTGAACCTAGGTTGGCTGTTGCTGGTGCCAGGCCTGGGGCCACATAACAAGAGGTATGGAGGTTGGGGGCTCACTGAGCCTGGCTGTTGCTTGTTTGAGAGGTTTTAGGAAGTTGTGAAGCATGACCAGCCATTCATATGGAAAAGCCACCTTTAACAGCTTGGGTGGGTCCATAAGTTGGGTGGGACGGAGTCTCGGGGGATCTCCAGGGTGGAGCAAACAGTGTTGGCCAGGTTGATGGAGACACAGATATGGCACTTGCCTGTCAGCTCTGTGGGTCTGTGGGGGGAGGGTTCAGAAAACGCCAATGGCCCACCTTTCTGTCTGGGAGAAGGCTGTCCTCCAGCTCTTGCCTTTATACCAGACACTTCACTTTCTCCCTCTATGCCACTGGTGCTTTTCAAGGTGTTACCCTGGTGCTGGAGCTCAGAGGGAGTGAGTCTGATTAAGTCCATGTGTGGGCTCTTTAAGAGGAACTGCTTGGGACTCCAGAAGTTTCTTCCACCAACTCCATCCCTGCTGGTGTTTGCAGCCAGAAGTTGTGGGGACTTATCTTCCCGGCAATGGAACCCTGGGCTGGGGGGCGTAGTGTGGGGCTACGACTCCTCGATCCCAAGGTATCCCTCCCGAATTTTTATCCACCAGGTGTGGATGTGGGACCAGCCTATTCCACATCTCTGCCCCTCCTACCAGTCTAGATGGAAGTGGTTTCTTTAATTCCGTAGTTGTCAGACTTCCATTCAACTCGATTTCTGACAGTTCTGAGTGATGGTTGTTCTATAATTTAGCTGTAATTTTGATGTGATTGTGCGAGAAGGTGAGCTGTGTTTACTTATGGCACCAAGCTTCCCAGACAAGAAAAAACTAAAGGAGTTCATCATCACCAAGCCATTATTATATGAAATGTTACAGGTACTTATTTAAGAAAAATAAGATCAAAACTATGAATAATAAAATGGCAACAAATACATATCTATCAACAATTGAACCTAAAAAACAAACTAAGCAAACAAAAAGAACAGAGAATCATGGATACAGAGAGTGTTTTGATGATTACCAGATGGGAGACGGTTTTGGTGGAATGACTGAATAGGTCAGGGGATTAAGAAATACAAATACTGGTTACAGAAGAGTCACAGGCATGTAAAGCACAGTATAGGAAATGGAGTAGCCAAAGAACCTATGCGTGACCCATGGGTGTGAACAATGGTGTGGGGATTGCCTGAGGGAGTGGGGGTGCTGTGTGGAGGAGGCAAAATGGGGAAAACTGGGACAACTATAATAGCATAATCAATAAAATATAATTAAAAATAAAAAATAATAATATATATAAAAAATAAAAGAATGCTCAGGAAGGAAGTATACAAGCTCAGAGTTCATGAGGCACAAGGCAAGTTTCCAAGGATCATAGCAAACAGTTGAGTAACGGAATAATCTGTGAGCATGAATGCAGCACCTACCCCACAGAATCACTTTTGTGAGTACCAGAGAAGACGCAAAGTGCTCAAACTTCAGTCTAGACCCCAAATGTCCTGTACTTAATTAACGAAGTGACACACACATAGAAAAATGGTGCAATGCAAGGCAGTAAACGCTACACTTAGTATGGACTGTAAGCACAGGGGAGCTTAGATGTAGATGGCCAGGGTAAGTCTTTCTGGGGACAAAGAATGTGATCTCACTTGGAAACCTGGGAAGAGCCAGAGAGGGAGAAGAAAATAGCTGCTGTGTGAAGAAAGGGGTTGCTCAGAAAGAGCTGAGTACCTCCCTGCTGAGAGTGGCAGCACACAATTAACACACACTCTTCCCTCCTCAACAACAACCGGGAAACAAGGGACACAAACGCAAACTCTACCTTTGACGAAGCCAGGAGACATGGAAGAGCGAATGCAAAGAACAGAGAATGGAGACCAGAGCCGAGAGGACACCCTAGGGCTGCCGTTTCAGAAGGAGAAAGGCACCCACCAAGATGAGGAGGAGCACACCCAGAGGAAGAGAATAAAAATCCTTTGTTTTGAACAATGGAAAGAGGTTGCAGAATGCTGTCGGCTTGTGCCTCCCTGGACCACGTTTTATTCTGAGGAGCAAATGAGGATAGACTGAATAAGGAGCCACGCAGACGTGTCATGTGTGCAGAGAGTCGTCTTTCCACAGGACAAGGAAGGGGAGAGGTCCGTCCTTGTGAACATCTCTACCCTTGCTGATCTCTAGTGACTAGAGAGTGGTGGAGGCTAACGGGACTCCCACAAAACACTGGAATGAAGGAAAAGTCCTCCTTGAATACCAATCTCTGCCCTACACAAACCTCCTCCAAATTATAAACAGGTGATCTGGGGGATAATTTCACCTAATTCAAAACTAAATCATCAAAGAGGAACTAATGCCAGCTCTGTAAAAAAATATTACAAGAAAAATAAGAAAAAGAACAGGAAATATAATGGCAAAGGCTATTTGCCAGAAAAGCATTGCTGTGGAGTAGACACAAAACACATGACTAAAACCTGGCCATGATTTCTTAAAGTTAATGAAGCAATCACACACTCACACACACATACACAAAAAGCAGACGTGTAAGAGCTCGTGGGAAATGTGGTAAGACAGAGGAGTTTGAAACATGAGCTAGCAGAAGTCCAGAAAGAAGTGAAATTTAAAAATATAAAACCATGATGTAAATAAAGGCAAAATTGAACACAGCATAAGGAGAACAAGACCCTCCTAAGAACACAGAAAGGAAAAACAGGGAGAAAAACACGAAGTGGAAATAAATACAGAACTTAAAGGAACTAAAGAGAAATGGATGGATAAGAAAGACTGGCAAAAACATAAAGGAGTATTTAAATATGTGATTTAATAAATCTTCCCCAAAGAAGAACTTCCCCTAAAAGAAGACTTAGGTACATTGAAGGTCACAGAGTATCGAGGAAAAAATAACAAACATAATCTGATACATTTATAAGGTTCAAAAATAAAGAAAGAATCTTTGGGCAGCCATGCACACCTCAGTTATGACGGGGTCAAAGAGACTGGCCTTAGATTGTACCCTTACATCATTTACAACTCAAAGGCAGTTTTCTAGCTAGTCTTCAAAAAAAAAAAAAAACCCAAAGTGTGACTTAAGCATTTTATACTCCAAAAATATCATTCATTATCATGGTAAGGAACCGACATTTTTAAACATGCAAGAAATCGAGATACTTTGTTCCCATGAGCCTGTCCTGAAAAAACTCTTAGACGAAGAACTTTTCCCCTACGCAAGAGGTGAATGGAAAACAACAGCAGGACACAGACAACAGCATGGTGATGGCCAGAGGGAAAGAGGCTGGGGGAGGTAGAAGAGGGTAAGGGGGGACAAATGGTGTAAAAGATGCTCGACTTTGGGTGGTGAACACACAACACAACATACAGATGATGGGTTGATGGGTTACAGAGTTGTACACCTGAAACCTGTAAATTTTATTAACAAATGTCTCTTCTACAAATCCAATAAAAAAATTTTTTAACTCATTTAAAAAAGAAAACAATAGCAAAAGCCTTGGGAAAAACACTGAATCCATTTAAATGTAGGACTAAGATGAAAACAAAGTGAGATTTGTGATTTAAAAAATGGGCTGTAAATGTTACAAACCCTGACAATGTATACCTAACATAACTAACCGAAGGAGAAAGAGGAAGAAGCTACTGTTCATTATCTTCTGTATCTGAGAGGTATAAAGATATCATTTAAAGCTGATCAACATGTTGATTCAATGGCACAGGATAAGTCCTAAGAAGAATAGTATAGCCACTGAAATGGTGTGGGGACTAGAGGCAATGAAGAAGAGTGTACTGTGAGGGTTAACCTGACAGCGTCCCTCCCACTCAACCTGCTGACAAGCCTTTCTCATGTAATAACCTTTCGCCCTGCGGCTCCCCGCCCCAGGCATTCACATTACTTACCTACCCACTCATTCCTTCACTCACTCAGCAAATATTCACTGAGTCCCTAGTACGTGCAAGTACTGAGAATAGGACAACAAGCAAAATGAGCAAGGGTCTTGCTCACGGAGCGTATAGACGTTTAATGCGGGAGACATATTATAAACAAATGCCTATATAACACTACAATACCAAGAAGTGGTAAGCACCATGAAGAAAGATAAAGTAGAATGGGGACAGAGAGGAATGGGAGGGTAGTAGTGAGAAGGTGCACGAAGCCAGGAAAAAAGGGTGGGTGAACCTCGTGAAGATCAGAGGGTGAAGCCTTCCAGGAAGATGGAAGAGAAAAGATGTGGAGGCAGATAAGGATCTGACAAGTGTCTGAGCTACTCAGGCCCAGAATTGACACTGCCCGGTCTCAGTCCTCATATGTAGGGAGCGTTTTACTCACTGCTGCACATTTGAGTCTTTATACATGCACACACATGCATGCACACACATGTGCCCCCACACATGTGCTTACACACATATGTGCATGTGCGCGCACACACCCCCTCCGTGGTGGCAATCTCAGTTTGCCTCACAGGCCTCCCCAGGCCCCACTCTGAGAAACAGCCTCCAAGTCACCTCCACCTCGGTCCTCATCACCTCTGTCCAAGCTCACTGGGGCAGCTCATGGTCTCACCATACCTTTTCTTTTGGCATCTATCTGTGAGCACTAGAAAAAAACTGAAATTTGGGCTGAAAACCAGAGAAACTCTAGCACATATGGCAAATCAAGTCAGATTGCTAAGGAAAACTTAGGCGCCTTTCACCAAATTGCCTCCGCACTGTTTTATAAGCAAACTAAAAACTAAACCCTATCGTCTACTGGAGCTATTTGAAGCCTCAGAATTGGAGATACCAATTAAAAAGGAAGTGGCTGGCTGCTACTGGCCTTACGTTAGCTCAGCTGGCTGTCAGAGAGAAGTTCAAACACAACGCAGAAAGCCTTCTTGTCTCTTCTCCTCTCCAGGGGCACTTAACTCGGCTTCTATTCCCTAGGCACCCACGGACACCCAGCAGCCTGGGTGGGCTTTGGAGGATGTGGACAAAGGAAGTGGGGGAGGAATACAAAACTATGGAGAGGCTGCCAAAGGCCTGGCTCTGTGCCAGGTACTTTATGAGCGCCTTCCTGCCGAACTTCTAGAAACCCCAATCACAGGTAAGAAAATGGAAGTTCACATGGTTACCGTGTCACAAAAGGTACAAACTTCACAGCTGAGCTCCTGTACTCAAATGCCCATTTTAAGGTGGGGACCAGCAGCAAGACAGAGGCCAATCCCACTTACTTGGGGATTCCATGAAACAAAACCACCAGGGGATGGCTGCAGAAAACACATTTGTACCCATCTGCTTTGCGTGAACTTTATGCTGATCGGTGCTGGGACTGAGCAGCTCCATGTAGACACCAATGAGGTAGCCCTGCGTGACTAGGGCTCCAGTACACCCCTGCAAATCTCGGTCCCAGAGGCTGTCCCGTCAGGCCTTCCTTAACCATGCCAGGACCTAAGCCATGAACAAAGGACGCTGAAGCTGACAAAGGGCAATGGGAGTGCTCACAGCTTCATGCCACACGGCCACCTGCAGCAAAGCGACAGACAAAATTCTGTCATTGATCCTTTCCACCTGGGCCACTTTCTCTCTTTTCCAAGCTACGTGAGTCAGCCCAGCCACTGCTGCCTCATAGATTACAAAGAGCCTGTATAAGATTAGGCTGGTGATGCTAGACAGTGTAGGAAAAGGAGAGAAGTAGGGAATATAGCGGGGGAAATGGACATCTAGGAGAAGAAAAACAATTCCGAGAGTCCTTTATATTTTAGGCAGAAGGCAGACAGAAAATGATAATAAATGCCAGTTATGTAGGCCCACTGAAAAACACTTTAAAAAAAGGATCAACCCCTCATTAAAAACACACTAGCTCTCAGTGCAACCGAGGCACAAAGATGACGAAAATTAAAATGACATGCTTTTGAAAAGTAAAAAGAACAAAAACTGGGCTGATGAGAAGCCCTTGAACCCAAGATAACCAAGTGGAAATTCAGACGGCTCCATTAAGGAAGTGAGCGCCAGGGCCACATTCTGGGTCAGGAGGAAGGCATTTTGCAGCTCTGGCCACGGTCGCCGCCCACCTGCTATTACTCAGAAACTCGGTCACTCATTTTGACCATTTGCAGGTAGAGAGTTTAAAACCAGCTGAGGTAGTATTTGAAAAGCTGCATTGTGCAAGCAGCCTTGAGGGTTTTGCAGAGAGCTGGCTGGAAGAGGCACACTTATTTTCTTTCCTGAAATTTGCACGGAGGGTGCCAAAAAGGTGTCTGGGGTTGTACTGTCTGGACAGAAAGGGAGAAAAATCAATTTCGGATTCCTCGCTGAGGTTTTGCCACATGATTAAAGAGAAGAATGATGTTTCACAGTGCACTTAGAGGTGAGTTGGTGGCAGTTGGCAGGAGATGGAAGAGCGTTGCTGTTTTCTGACCTAATGAAATATGAAATAAAGTATGCCGAAGTTACTAGACATTTTCATCTAGTGGGTCTCCGCATCAGCAAACATCTTCCAGGAGAAAGGTCAAGAGAAAGATGGGACATAGGAAAAGGCAAGAGAGGGACTCTCTGCATCACTGAATGGCAGCAGGCCCAGCATAGCTGTGAATTCGGATGGAAAGTCAGGGTGCCACGTGCATGTGACGAGCCTCCAGGGTCAGCACCCAGCAATCTGTCCACAAATCTTATCTCATCCGTGGAACACATTTTTGGGAACAGAGGCCTCCTTTGCCCAAACAAAAATCCAGACTCCCAAACAAAACTCTAGAGAAAGCCTTTCCTGTTTTTTTTT
>VMDR010017358.1:0-20173 GCA_007922815.1 Macrotus californicus
TACCCTGTGCCCTGGCGCCGCTGCAGCAGCCCCTCAAGACAAGGAGTCACCCACGGCCTGGGGGCCTCCTTTTCATCTTGGCACAGAAATCGTTTGGGGGATGGTGGGTGGGGGGCTGGGGGGAGGGGGCAGCTGCTATCTTTGAGACAGAAAGATGCAGGACAGCATTTCATATGTAACCATTTGAATGTTTTTGCTGTTTTTAGAATTCAGAACCCTTGTTGGGGGTGCTTGGGAGGTGGGTAAGAAGAGCTTCCATTTTGTCCAATAGATTGCACGGTAAGGGGTGCTGGTGAGTTTTTGACAGCTAGCCCATCTGTGTTGCCTGGGTGCTCACTCGGGGCCTGTCACCGGGGAGCCTGTACCCCTGGGTCACTGAGGGTCATGGCTCATCCCATGGCCTCCCCTGTGCCCTTCTCTGCCCCACTCGCACCCTTCTGGCCAGGGCCCGTTCTTAAGCCTATCCATCGATCATTTCAAGAAACCTGTTTACTGTGCAGCACCCAGGCAAACACGTTCCACAAATCCAACTTGTATATTTGGCAGATTAAACTTGACATTATCGTAAATCCTTGCTCCATGATCCATCTTTGGGCCCCTGTGCCTGGGCCATTTTCACTCAGCAGAGCACATTGTCACTCTCAAGTCAGGCCTGCCCCACAAGGTTTAGTTGACACTGAGCAAGGTTTGGGGACTGGACCCCAGGCATCTAAACTGGAGACACCTTAGGATATAGGTGTCAGCTCCTTCCCTTTAGCCAAGTAGGGATCTTAGGCCAGAGTGGCTAGGGACCTGTCTATGTCCACAGCAGGTTGACATCAGTACTAGACCTCCCTGTCCTGTCCTCCAGGTGCCCCCTGGTGGTGACAGCCTCAATTTCAGTGCTGGGAGGAAGCATCCCAATAGTTGATACCCAGCATGACTGCCAGGCCACACCCCATTCAGTCCTTAATACCCAGTATAGTGGGGGTGGCAGCAGGGACACTGGGGCTTAGCACAATCACATGGGTTGCCTGCAGGTTCAGCCACAGTGCCAGTCCTGCCTCGTGAACAGCAGCGTTCTTTGCATGTGGTCCTGAGATCAGTGACTGGGTGCCAAGTGGGGGGTTTGATCTGAGGTCAGACAGGATTTAGTAACAGAGGTGGAAGCAAGCCCTTGACTCCCAGGGATCTCTACCACACCCCTGGGCTTGACCATGCTGGAGGTCGACAGCCTTGGGCACCCCAGGAGGGTTACCACAGCTGTCAGCACCTGTAGCTCGCCCTGGCTTGCAGAAAACTCGTCTAGATTCAAAGACAAAAACCACGACTTATCTAAGTAGGTAACTAAGAAGTATGTGATTAAACAAAAATAACCCCCTGAATAAAATGAGAATGAGAGAAAAGATGTCTTAAAAAATAGCATTTACCAGAAACCCACCGCAGACATCAAATAGAGTAGAAATAAACTTACATTAAAGCCCAGAAGCAACCGGGAATGTGTAAGCACTTGTCTAAGAATCTGACTACTGAATGGCTGACGGGAAAGACAACCTGATCCTGGCAGCCTCCAGGCTGGACTGCAGCGGCAAAGGAACCGTTTGGGGGAAGGCTCTTGGGTTTAGCGATCAATTTTACTGGCAGGAAAAATCAGCTACCTATGTCCATGCAAAAACTAACTTCTTCCAAACACCAGCGAGCATATCTACAATTGTATTTTTATTACCTCCATGTTTTAAAGCAATTCATGACCAGCAGAGTGCTTTGGGGACATTTTTTTACAATAAATGGAAAGTATTTGTTCAAGAAAAAGGCACATGTTCCTTCAAATAGGTAAGAAAAGCTTCCTACCCTTCCCCTCTCTTTTCCCTGTGGGGGCTCAGACTGGTACCCCAGAAACATTCAGCAAAGCGAGCTTTAGCTTCCCTGATCCCTCCCCCAGCAGCTAGGATGAGGCCAACATTCTCACAGGTCATTTGATCTTGAGGTCCTTCAAGGCTGATTCCAAGCTCTGGAAGGAGATGAACAGAACAGACTGGTTCTCAGCTGTCCTGCAGATATCCTACCTGCCCGGACCTGGCCCACACCTGGCCCTGCCCCAGCCAGGGAGAGGACTGAAAGCTTGGTTTTTGGGGTCCAGCAGACCTGGGTTTGAATCCCAGCCCTAAAAAGGTGCTCCAGAGCCTGCTGAGCCCAGGTGTTAAGGGGTTGCTTCGCATCCCCCTACCTCATTCCATCGAAGTGCCCTTCTCTTGCAGGAATGAAGGACAGGGCCTCCAAGGCTGCTGCCAGGGAGAAGGGTGTGGAGGGGGAGCCTTACCTTCACATCCCAGATGCTCATGCCGCCGTCCATGCCAGTAGTGCAGAACTGTGAGCACTTGGCTTTGCCCCCACTGAGCACCGAGATCTGGCTGCAAAGAGGATGGGGGCTTTATGGATCCCAGCCTATGCCTGTGCTGGACTCAAGTCCACACTGCCCTCCAGGAGCTCCTGATTTCAGGGACAAGTGGTAGGGTGTGCCTCAAAGGGAGAGCCCGTGAGGCAGGCTGTGCAGGATGACTGAGTGAGGGCTCACAGGTCTGCTTTAGGAACAGCAGCAATGTGAAAGGTGGACATAGCCCAGGCAACTGAAACAGGACACAAAGGCCTGGGCAGCCATGAAGGGTATGTGTCTGGGGAATGATGGCAGGGCAGCACAATGAGAAAAAAGTAAAGGATGGGGCTGGGAGGTCAAGGAGCTAGTTCTGAAGAGCTTTGAAAGCTCAGCAAAGGTGTCTGGTCTTAAGACAACATGACTCGGCAGCCACAGGAGGGTTGAACTGGCTTGGTCAGAAAGTCTGGCCACAATTTTTTCTCTATTTACCATGGGGTGGGCACCTGTGGCTGGAAGGATTTGGAAGTTTTGGAGGGTCTTCCCCTTATCCCACCCTAGTTCCTCAAGGAGGCTGTAGCCTGACCCTTAATTCCGCTACCAGGTGACCAGTTTCCAGCACTAGGCTCGATTCAGCCATGGCCCCGTCATAAGCCAGCTGGTCACTGCCTGGCCAACCCCCCTCCCTGCCCCCGCTCGAGAACTACAGGCCCCAGGCCTATGATGATCCCCACACAGCCATGTCCTACAAATTCAGAGAGGCTGGCTGCTCTGCTCTCGCCTGATGCTATTTTTACACAACCTGAAAAGGTCGATCTGGGTCCCTGTTTCAGGGCTCCCGCCTTCATGCTTCTGGGTGAGTCCAGATCAGCCCCTCCTAGGCCCACTCCCTCCACACCCCTTTCTGCTCCTGGGCCTGCTCCAGGCCCACCCTCACCTGACGCTATTCTTGTGCAGGGAGTCTAGCGCCCCTCCAGCCACGCCTCCTTCAGAGCTCGCCTTCTTGTCCAGGTTCTGGAAGCGTTCTCGGGCTGTCAAGCCGCGCTGCGAGTTTTGCTTGGGCACGTCCAGCCGCCCACCAAAGCTGAGTGTCCCCGCAGCGCCGTCATAGGTGAAAAGCACTGGGAAGCAGTCGTGGCCCTGCAGTGAGTGGGGGCTATTTGAGCACAGGCTGAGTGCAGGTGCAGCGCCCGTTTTCTGCAAGGGGAAACTGAGGCTGGAAGCAAGGCATGCCACCAAGGAGCACTGGGCCATGAGTCTGGGGACCCCGGTGGCTGGATGCAGGACTTGGGTGGAAGAGCTATGGGGAAGCTCATACCCGCTTGCGGACACAGCCAGGCCAACCCCAGGTAGAGAGGAACCAGATGTTAGGCATGAGCATATAGGGGCGGCTCCTACCTCAGCAAGGCCAGCAACTAGATAAGAAGGCTTGTTTGGGCCTCCTATGGGAGCCCAGGGGCCTTCTGTCCTAACTAGCAGGTTACACTTGCTCTGGAAGAGACCCCCACAGCTATATCTTCTCCAGGTCAATCAACCCTGCTCTCCCTCTGGGACCCCCATCATGTTTGCTGAGGGGTGAAAAGGGACTTGACAGACAGGTAGGCAAAAGGTGGGAGAGCAGTAGTGCCCTTCTGGACACATGGTAGAACTGCAGCCCTCCCGCCCCCGCCCATTACCCACACTGAGTTAGGTGTGGCTGTCATTTCTACTGGCCAATAGAATAAGTGGAGATGTTAGGATCCATCCAGGTCATGTAGTCAACGTCCCCTTTCTCCCTCCATGGCAGTTGAGGGAGCATGTTGGTGACAAAGCCTCCATCTGCACTGAGCAGAACAACCCTCCCCCCGCCCCCGACAACCCCCACACTGGGCATATAAGGTGAGCAAGTAAGTCCCTGCATTTGAGGATTTTTTTTTGTTACCATAGCATAATGCAACCTATTTTGATCAATACAGATATATGGATGAAAGGATGGGTGGATGGTTGGATGAAAGGAAGGAAGGGAGGGAGGGAGGGGGGAAGGGAAGGAGGGAGAGAGGGAGGGAGAGAGCAAGTAGATATAACTGCCTGGGCATCTCTGGGCTCACTGGGAGACCTGCTCTAAAGGGCCACTCCCTCCCTGCTTCCTTACCGCAGCCACCAGACTGTTTTCTGTGATGAAGGTCAGGGCCAGCAGTGGCAGCGTTTCAGAAGCCAGAGTTGCGACTCTGAGTGAGAGAGAGGTATCAGCCACACCAGCCCCTTCTTGCTCTATGTCTTGGTTGTCCTCCCCTTGGGTGACCTGTACTCACGCCATCTTCTTGTTGGCATCGGCCAGGCACACGGTGCTGTCGTGGCTGACCCAGGCCACACGGCTGCCGCTGGCTGAAAAGCAGACACCATGGACCCAGCCGCAGCTACTGCTGGACTCAAACATCAGCTCCCCAAAGGGCATCTTGGAGCCCCATGGGGTGGGTGCTGGTCGTTCCTCCACCTCCTTTATGTAGGCTGAGAAGATCCTGCCGACAGAGGACCCCCCCCAAAAAAAAGTGATTGGGGGTTGTGAGAGGGGACCCAACAAGAGACACCGTTTCTCAAAGCAGCCTGGTATGGTCAGAGCATCTGGCTAGGAGCTCATGGTACCAGAGCCAGCTTTTCAAGACCCTCATCTTCACACGCAGTCAAGTCTGGGCCTTGGTGCTCTGTCTGTGCAATGGAGCGGGGCCAGGAGGTCTCCCAGCTCATTGTCCTGTGAACTCCTGGGACCCTTGGAGTCCTCACCTGAGGACTGACCATGCACTGCTGACTTGCCACCAAGGGGTGTCCTGGTCTCCATCACACTGGCCACTACTCCACAGCCAGCCCCTAGGTGCCCTTCCTCCCTCTTACTCTGCACCTTGAACCAATCCTGCCCCTTATCCTGGCAGCTCTACTCTGTCCCCCGCTGCTCTTTCACACATTAATCCTCTACATTCCAGGGGCAGCATGGGGCCAACTGACAGATCAGGGTGCCAAGAAATCAGCTCCCTACCTACCAACAGGGCCTCATCAGGACATCATCCTTCCTGTGCCCAGGGCCTCCAAAGGGGCCCCAGAGCCTGCAGTAGCCTCGTTTCCCAGGTGGAGATTCAGAGACCCAGGCCACCTGCCTGGAGCTGGGAGCTGGAGGCCTGGGGAAACTGGGGGCTGGGGCTGCTGAACCCAGAAGTAAAAATAGCCAGTGGCTACTGGAAACTGCATTCTAGGCCTTAAGATAATGAGACAGGGTCTGTCCCAGCTTGTCAGTCATTTATACACCGGTGTGAAGAAGCACACCCATTCATTTTCCTTCAGACAGAAGGGGGAAACTGAAGAGGTGGGAGGTTCTAATGAAACAGGAGAGGAAGGCCTAGGAAAGAAACCTTGCTGACATTGAGAAGTAGAAAGAGGCTAAGACTCTCCAAGGGTTGGGCACAGGACCCACTGATGATCCTCGAAAGAGCAAAATCTCACAGATGCTCGAATGAGGCCCCAGATCACCCTGCTGGCAGCAGAATTGGTCTGCAGCTGGTCTGGAAGGCAGGGTGTGGGGCTCCCAGGAGGGGGCTCCCCTTCACCTTCCGATCCCTGTTCCTGTATGGATGTCAGGGCCCCACCCTCTCACCGGCACTTGAAATCACAGGAGCCTGCGGCCAGGAGCACGTTGTTGGGGTGCCAGTCCAGGCTGAGGACGGTGGAGCGAATGGGCTTCTTGATGTGCTTGCACACCCACCTGGATACGGCAGCCAGACAGGCAGGGGGAGAGAGGGACAGACAGGTGGGCAACCCATTAGCTTCAGTGCCCCAGGAACTCCAGGTTCCCACTGGGTCCTGCAGACCACTGAGGTCCCAAGAGGGAAGGGTCTGGGCACTGTTAGTCTATGGGCTTGTCAGGGCCAAGTTCAGGCCAGTAATGTGTGAGAACTCTATCCCTGGACTCTTTTAAACCTCACAACCCTGGCAGGCTCAGTGAAGCTGCTAACTGGCTAGAGTGGTATTTGAACTTGGGTCTCCCAGACTCCAGGCTGAGCTCTTGCCTGGCCTGTGCTCTCAGAGACTCAGGGGAGATTATGATGTGACTGGAAGCTTGTGTCTGGCTACCGTGGGCAAGTGGCTTTGCCTCAGGGCCTTCCTTTGCTCATCTGTGAAGTATGGGCAATGACAGATGCCCAGTCCATGAGGAAGTTACGGCCAATATGTGCAAAGCTCAACTGATCGCCATAGAGGGGGCCTGTGCCTCCATTACTGAAATAGGGCTGTGGGAGCATCCAGTGGTGTGCAGAGCCCCTCGCCTCACCTACAAGGTTCAGAGAGGAACCACTTCCCCAGGGTTGTGTGAACAGGGGGCCCAAAACCCTACCTGGGGCTTTCTGGGACACTTTAGTCCTACCAACTGTTGGTCTGCAGCCCAGGGTACCTCACAGACCACTTAGGCCTCACCTAGGCACCCACCAGTCATTTTCCTGCTCAAAATAGCAGATGGAGATGACACGGGAGCCACTGCCCACAGCGAACTTATTCTCGTTGGGGGCCCAGCGCACACAGCGAGCAGCCCGGTTGATCCGCAGGATGACAAGTGTGGGCTTCCATGTGCAGCCCTTCAGTGTCCACACGTAAGCATTGCGGTCTGTGCCGCAGGTCACAATGCGGTTACTCTCAGGAGCCCAGTCAATGCCTGTGGGATGGGGAGGGAGACACCAGGTTGACATGAACTAAGCAGAGGTTGCTGACTCTACAGTGTCCATGTAGGAGGGCTCCAGAGGTCACAATCTGAATGAAAGCTGCTCTGGGAGATGCTACTAAAGCTTACTGAGGGTGTTATAGCTCTCACAGTTATCACCAAACATGCTGGAAGGCCAAGCCAAAAGACAGAAAAGCATTCATGGTGATGCTGAGCTGCTGGATCAAACCTTTCCTGAAGCCCCAAAACTCTGAGTTTTACAGTAACAGGAACCAACATAATCCTTTTATATCTTAAGCCACTTTGACTCAGGGTTGTGTTACAACCCAAATGATCCTTACCAACACAGTGAGTGGATGGATGGCCATGGTTGGCCATGCCAACCCCCTACCTCTTTTCAGGAGGGTGGTCCCCGCCAGCCTGACCCACCTGTCACCTGCCCGTTGTGCTCCTTGAGCTCATGGACCTTGACCCATTTGGTCCCGCTTTTTTCATAGATGTGCACCTCGTGGTTGTTGGGGCAGATGGCAATCTCTGCAGGAAAGACGAGCAGGGGGTGGGGCTGGAGGATGCGTGCACGTCCAGGTTCCCTCCTGCCCTCACAACTCCCCTCTGCCAGGAATGCCCTGCACAGGCCACCTGGGCAACACCGTATGCTTCAAGACTCAGACTCCTCTGCCTCAGAAGGGTCTCCAGAAGTCCCTCAGGCCCTGCTGGCCACCCCCCCCCCCCCCCCCCCCCCCCCCCCCCCCCCCCCCCCCCCCCCCCCCCCCCCCCCCCCCCCCCCCCCCCCCCCCCCCCCCCCCCCCCGCCGCCCATGACACTTCCTCAGGGACTGGCCACCCTTCACCTGTACTACCCTAGATGTCCCCACAGCAGTCTCATGACCTCTGGGAACTTCTCCTGATCCCCTGCTACTGACCTCTGCTCTCAACTCCAGCCACTGTCTCCTTGCTGTCCTCAGGGCCTCTGCACCTGCCCCTCCCACCCTTCCTTTAGGTTCTTTGTACAAATGTCACCTCCTTCAAAAGGCCTTCCCTGGCTACCCTTCCTTAACCACCTCTACCTCCACTGCTTTCCCTTACCCCATCTGTTGTTCTTCATAGCTCATCTCACTACCTGCCCTTGCAGGTTATGTCTTCAGTTCCCACCGCCAGTGCCCCGCCCGGGAGCCCCTGCACTTACAGCCCAGCCTGAGCAGGTCCTGCTCTCACCCCCACCCTTCAGTGTCTACTGGTCTGGCTGCCCGTGCTTGGCCCGGAGCTGTGCATCCCTTACCTCCTAAGTACCCAGAACTGGGGATGAAGGAGGGGGACAGCTGGCCCCCACAGAGCCCACAGTCCAGGGCGCCTGGCTGCTTTAATGCCCATGTGTGCTCTGGGGGACAGAGGGCACTCACGTGTGCGATCCTTGTTCCAGGCGTGGCAGCTGATGGGCTCCACCAGGAAGCTGTGGTAGGCCATGGCTTCTCAGCTCCTGTGCCCAAGAGGGGGGAGAAGCCAAGTCAGCCCTGCCTCTGCCGCAGACCAGGCCTCAGCTGACCTCACAGGAGGGCAGTGGGGGCCACCCTGCCTCCCAACACTGGCCTGGTGCCTTGCTTCACTCTGAAGCTACAGGAAACAAAGAATGGCATGGTGAGTGGGGGGTACGGGGGTGTGGGTGAAGCCACTACTGTGAGTGGGGTGTTCTGGGACCCTGCGCCAGACAGGCCATCAACCGTCACCTATCTGTGCCTCAGTTTTGTCACAGACAGAGCTCACCCACATAGAACAGAGACCAGTGCCCTCCACACCCAGAGCCCTGGTCTTCTCCACTCTCTTCCAGGAGGAGAGAGGACATAGGGGAGGGGAGGGGGTGGGTCTGTAGGTACCAGTAGGGGGTGCACAGACAGACAGACAGATTCCCCCCAGCTGGTGTGGCTCAGTGGATCGAGTGCCGGACTGCGAACCAAAGGGCTGAGGTTCAATTCCCAGTCAGGGCACATGCCTGGGTTGCGGGCCAGGTCCCCACGAGAGGGCACACAAGAGGAAACCACACACTGATGTTTCTCTTCCTCTCTTTCTCCCTCCCTTCCTCTCTCTAAAAATAAATAAATAAAACCTTAAAAGAAATTTGCTGCTCCTGAGGCCAGGAGGATGAACTGGGTGTGGGGTCTTTGGGCCCTGGGGTGGCCTGAATGTGAGGTGAGGGAGAGTCCAGAGGGCAGCTAGGTGCCTGGAGCGGGGGACTGGGCCCAGAACGGAAGGTTCAGGCCTGGCAGCAGCAACAGCTACTGGACATCCTGCCTGGGGAGGGGCCAGCCACTGTCCCCCAACCCCAGCTCAGTCCCTGCACGTCCCCAGCCTCCTCCTACCACTGGCTGAGCTGCAGGGGAGTGGGGTGGCCTGAGGAGGGGTGGTGTGCACATCTAGGTGGGTCACCCACAGCCTTCCTTTGCCCTTACCCTGCTTCACCCAGCTCTGCACATTTCCACCCTGGACTGGCTGGCTCCTCCCAGCAACTGCCCTCTCAGGCCACCCCCTCACTCCTGGCTATGAGGGTGGGCGAGGCCCCCCTGACAGGTCTTTATGCGGAGCTTGCTGCCCTCAGCCATCTCTGTGCCTGGAGCATGCAGAACTGGCCTTCACACATGCTGTTCCCTCTGTGGGGAAGATGCTCCCTCGGGATGTGCCTCATGTACCTTCAGGGCCATTTCTGTCCACATTTCACACCTGCGAGACATTCTCTTCAGCCACTCAATGCCCGCCCCTGTTCTGTTCAGCAATGTCTCCCACTCGTCCGTAAAGACCAAAGTGAATATCACTTCCTCAGCAGCCCAGGCTCAGGCCACAAATACTCACGTAGGTTCAGCCTTGCACTCACACAAGTACACTACTCCCACACAGGTGTGTTCAGCCTTGCACACTCACAAGTACGCTGCTCCCACAATGGCTGTCTCCCTGGCCTCTCTCCTTATAAGGCCTCTTTGTGTAGAGCAAAGCCCCGGAAGTGGCAACCGCACTGTCAGCCCAGGGCAGCAGGCCTCAAGGGGGTTTCCCCCAGGCTTCCAGTGCTGGGCCAGTGTCGGCATCCAGTTTTGCTGGGGCAGAGTGGCATCACTGTCTACACTACAGATGACTCAGGAGCGAGAGCTACAGGCCTGATTGCTAAATTGTGCTCATCTGCTCACCCCCATTTCCCAAGGTCACTAACAGGGCAGGGGCAGGGCTAAGGCCAGAACCCACTTCCAAACCCCTGGGCTCCAGTGAAGGCCAACCACCCCTGACCCCTTCAGTCCCAGGAGGCCCAGGGGGAAGAAGCCTTGTGGCTACAGCCCAGGGTGAGGATGAGGGCCCCTGGACCCCAGATTCAGCCTCAAGCTGGTCAGCAGAACCCACCTTCCCAGTTCCAACTGTCACAGAGTTGTTATGTGGCCAGGCATTTCTGCCCCTTGCAAGGTCTTGGCAAGAGTGTCCAGTCATAAAAAAGCCTGTCTAGCATGATGTTCCAGAGTTCCAGGCAGTGAAGATGGGAGTCTGGGTCAGCTGAGGACAGCGGCAAGCCATGTAACCGAGAGGACTTAGGGTGTCTTCACCATTTTTTCCTGGGACCCAAAGTTTGTCAAGTCGGAGAGGGAGGGGCTGGCAACGACGGCCACATGCACAGTGGGACAGGCAGGGGAGGGAGGTTCATAGTATACCAATGAGCAGTCACTCACCCTTTAGCATGAACTCAGACAGAAACACTTCCTAGGTGACTAAACCAGCACCTTAAGGGGGGCAGAGGGTACAGCGGAAGGCAGTGGGAGTGGGCAACACGCATTTCCCTTTTTTCTTAACTTTTTTCATAACTTCTGTAAAGCAACGGAAACCAGCAGGGCCTCAGCAATGACTCCCAACCCCCACTTACGAATGAGGAAGAGGGAACGGGAGGGGGGGGGGGCCGGGGGGCGCTTCTCTAGCACTGTGGCTTCCTAGCTCAGGAATCACTGGACTGCCCCTGCAGTCAGACCCAGGGAAGCAGCCTTCACACTGGGCCGTGCGCCTCTGGACCTTTGACTTAATCATTCCCAGGGAAAGCCCTGTCTACAAAGGTGGGGAGATGGGCTGACTACCAGTCAACCTCCTTCTGAGGAGAATGCTGTTGGAGCTCCTTTGCCCTGGTGTTGCCTCAGCGATGGTTCCTGGTAGGGACAAGGGCAGGCTGAGGCTGTGGCCTCTGAGACACCCACCCACTTGTCACCTGGTTCCATGGGCCAGCACCCTGTGGGCCCATTTGACGGTTAAAGACAAGGAGAGGAGGGGGCCCTGGGGATGGCACTGGGCCTTGGAGTCCACATCCAGGGCTCTGTGCCCCTGGCCTCCCATCACCTCTGAAACTGAATGAGACTGGGGCTGCATGGGCCAGACCTTGAAAATCCCTGCTTTCCCCCAGCCTGGAGCCAGGACCTCTCTGTGGTCCCAGAAGCACCTCCCCCATGTCCACACACAGCAAGTGCTCAGTGTGCTTGGACCCAAGAGCACCCATGGCTGGGGGTGTGAGGGCAAAGAGTGACATGGAAGCCAGAAGGGGGTATGGGTCTCCAAGGTGAGGTGTGGGTTTCCATCCAGGGGGTGCCAAAGACTACACACTGGGGTGTGGACATAAGCCCCATGGGTTATTTGTTCACTGATGTATCCCCAGCACCAATTAGAGTACCTGGCAAATGGTAGGTGCTTGATAAGTATTTCTTGAATGTGGCTGAATGAATGAATCATATCTTTTCGTGTCTGTCTTAGGGGATGGTCTATAAGGGATATGCCTTATGACCTCAGTGGCATGTGGATGCAATTTGTAAATATTTACTGGAGAGCATGTGCTCAAATTTTTTTCCTGATAGGATCAATGATTGGAAAAGCTTGGAAACCCACAATCCAGAGGAACTTTGGAGAATTTGGGCAGAATACAGCTCCTCTCTGAGGCAAAGCAAGCCAGGTGAAGCCTCAGGCTGCCCTGCCAAGGGTCTCAGGCCTCAGCACTCCTTCCTTACAGTACCGGGTTCAAATTCTGGCTCTGTCCATGCTGGCTGGATGCCCTGAGACAGTGCTTTCCTCATGTCTCCATCCAGAAAAGGCTGGGGCTGGACAAGGCACCCACTGTAGGTTTTTTCTTACTTTCAGAGAAGCTTGCCCAGCCTCCTCTAACTCCAGACATTTGGCTGTACTTGAGGCTAATCCAGGCAAGAGCTGCCTGGAGCAAGGATCTCTGCTCTACAAGCACTCAGGGAAGTCCCCACCCAGCTCAGTGGCTGGCTGGAGAGAGCTGCCCGCAAGCCATTTTGCAGCATGCTAAGCAATTACTCAACTTCCTGTTGTGTGTGGAGCAGCCTCTGCCACCCCAACAGGCCAGCCAATCCCTTCTCCCCACTCTGCTCTTGAAGTCACAAATCAGGCAAAGAAAGTTAAGTCAAGAAACACAAATGAAAACAATCATAAGGCACCATAAAGCCCCAGTTAAAGCAACTCAAACAACAAAAATCAAAAGCACATAAAAAAACTCGATGCTGGCAGGGCTGTAGAGAAATTCTCATTTGTTGCTAACTTGTTCAGTCTTTCTGAGGAGCAATGTGATAACGCTTAATTCAACAGCTGGGTCAGTGACAAACAACAGAATGACAAGAACAGGAAGTTAAGACTGTTGACACCACTGTCCTGCTGTGGCTCAGCTGGTTGGGTGTCTCCCACAAAGCAAATGGTTGCCAGTTCAATTCCCCGTCAGGGCACAAGCCTGGTTGGGGGTTCCGTCCCCATCTGGTCAAGTGCCACAGGCAACTGATTGGTGTTTCTCTCCCTCTCTTCCTCCCTCCCTTCTCCTCTCTCTAAAAATAAATAAATAAAATATTTTTAAAAAAATGCTTCAAAAAAAGATTAACACTCTTCGGTGACATAAATTCATTTTAGCGCTAAGAAAATAACCACTGACTTTTTCAAAGCAAACACATTCATAATAACCCTCCTTGTAATGGGGACAGGGTAAAAAACGCCAGGCGACTACAGATACGGAATAAGAACGCGTGATATGAACACGGATTGTATTTAACTATTACAAACACATATGTAATAAACTAACTTTACTTGCCATCTCTAAATGCCCAGGATTTCCCAGAACTTTTACGTACATTCTATTCTCTGTAAAGCAAGTCAATAAAAAAAACACAATAAAATTATGAGGTCCCACTTACATTTTCAAACAAGAAAAAAAAAAAATAAAGCAAGCCTAAGAAGTGTTCTTTTTAAACTTCATTTGGTACAGAAGGAAACCGAGTCCCAGATAAGAGCCGGAATTTGCTCCAAGTCACACAGCTCTGAAAAGGCCCAGCGGGTTCTGGCCCCAAGTCCCAGGGGAGGCCGAGCAGCGCACCCCGACTCTGCGTGCGCCCCGCACAGTGTCAGGCGCCGCGCGCGCAAAGTCACATTCAGGGCTGAGGACTGGAGAGGTCCCCGTTTTTCGGAGAAGGCGAGTTGGGGCCCAGAGCGGCTGGGCGGCTCGCTCTCCTCCCCAGGCCCCGGAGGCCTCGCCGGCCACGGGCGACCCGCAGGTGAGAGCGGCCGGGGGAGCCCGGCCCCTGCAGCCGACACCGGTCCTCGCCGGTTCCCGTCGCGGCCCGAGGCCCCGCCCGCCCGTGGGGCCGGGCCGCTCCCTCCGCAGCTGGGAAGGGGGGACTGGCGGGGGCCCCGTGGACCTACACCGGGGGCGCGGGCAGGCTGCGGGCGGGGGCCGGGGAAGGGGAAGGGGGGGCCGGCGGGGACGCCAGCTCGTTTCCCGCGGCGGCGGCCCGGAAGGCTGGAGGGTGGAGGCTGGAGGGGAAGTGCCTGGGCGTGGGTCCGTCGCCGCCCGAAGGAACGGGGGGCGCCGCCCGGGGGCAGACCCGGGGGCGCTGCGCTGTCCACCTCGGAGGGGCCCGCCGCTCGCGCCCGTCCCCCACCCGGCGCCCCTTCACCTCCCGGCGCCCCTCCCCTTGTCGCTGCCCCGCGCGCCCTCATCCCCGCGCCTCCCACGCGCCCCCCATCTCCAGGCGGCCCCCCAGACCGCCCATCCGGGGCCCACCGGCGCCTCGCGCCCCCTCACCTCAGGGCTCCGGGCCGCGGACTCTGGGCAGTCGACGCGCCGCGCGGGCTCCGGGACCCGCGGCCACTTCCTCGTGGGCGGAGGGCGGGGCCTGGCGGCCGGGGCTCGGCGGGGCCGGGGGCGGGGATCCGGGCGGCCGCCCGGAGGTCAAAGGCCCCGCCCACGCCCCTGGGTTTGGGGCCGCGAGCGCCCGGGGCACCCAGAAACTGCGACCGTTTTTCACCACTTTACGGGTGGAGAAACTGAGGCTCAGAAAGGGGTGCGCAGCCTGAGCAGCAAGCTGGCGGGAAACCGGAGTCTGGTAGGTGCATTCCCCCCACCCCCCCATCAGAGCGGGGCGGGCTCTGGGTTCCCAGCACCTTAGGGATCCTCTGCAGAACTCGGTCCCCAGCCCGCGGGGACCGCCCCTTCCTTCGCCAGCCGGACCCCGCTGGGCTCCCGAAGTGCAGTGGGGCGTCGCCGAGGCAGCCCCGCCCCCAGTCTCGGCGTCCGCGCTCCCCAGCCGGGCCGGGGGCGGGGCCACACCGGCGCCCCGGCCGACTCTGGCTGGCCCGGCATTTTCTCTCGGTGCTGACTTGCACCTTTGTTCCACCGCAGTCCGCTTCACGCGTTTTGCGGCCACCTGAATTCGGGTCTTGGGCCAGGTGGTCCCCAGGGGTCTTTCCATTTTACCAACTCTGTCTCATCCTTGGACATGTTGCTAGGTGGCCCGACAGACGGAGGAGACCTTGGTGAAAACCCTGCACCCTCTCAATTCAGGCCCCTCTCCCTAGGATTGACCCATTTCACCCAAAGGCAGCCAGGCAGCAAGCTGCAGCAAGGGGTGGGTTGGGGTGTGGGGTCTCCATGGTCTCTGGAGGTCCAGACATAACGGCTCTGACAGGCACTGTTCTTTCTGCCTAGAACGCTCTTCCACCCTCTCCCCACCTGACCTCCTTCAGTCATCCTGCAAGCGTGGCTGAGCATCGTAGCTCACCTTCACCCTGACCCCCTCCCCATTAGAGGTGTCCACTGGACTCCCGTCCTGTGCGCCAGCCCCAGCTCCTATTTCATTGAATTCCACTCCTGCAGTATTAAATGTCTCTAAACACGGAACACTTCTAGTAGCAAGCAGAATGTTCACTAAATTTGAGCTAAGATTTGTAAGATTCTGAGCCTTCCTGGCTCTGAGGAGACACTGAGGGGCAGTTACCAGGGGCCCCCATCTAACCGTGTCAAATCCTGGTGATGGCTTTAGTCTCACCAGGAAAAAGTTTCAGACAGTCTGTACCAGCAACCCCCTTCCCATGGGGACAAGGGCAGTTATGAGGGGACAACCATGGGGCACCTATGGCACCTCTGGCTTCCATTCCACGCCTCCACAGCTTTGTATTTGCCCAGGAAATTACCCCCGGTGGGGCTGACACCCACCTCTGGTGTGGGCACTGAGTGCTCTAACCCATTCAGCTCCTGTGTTTCCCTGACCTGGACTTGTGACCTCAGATGGCCAGGTCAAAGCAAAAGCTAGGACTTTGGATAACGATGGAGGGGAAAGAAGCCCCCTCCAGGTGAGCTGCATGAATCCGAACACAAAAGTGGAACAGCCACAAAGGAAGCCAGATGACCCAGTTAGAGCTTGGAGAGAATCCCAGAGGCAGGGCCAGAGCCCTGGTCAACCACTGACTGCTCCGCCCGAGCCTACCTGCTCCATCCCCAGGTTTCAGACACACGAGCTAATAAGGAGTCTGTTTTTGAAGCTGGTTTGAGTTGAGTTCTCCTGTTACTCATCACTAAACGCATCCTGACAAACATGCAAACTTGGACTCCCTTTTCCTCATTGTGAAAAGTGTGCTGGGGCAGTCTGACTCGATGGCAGGACAACTCCTAAACTCTGTGTGAGCAGAAACCATGTTTGTGTTGCTCACTCTGCTCTCCCCGGTGCCTAGAGCGGCACCTGGCACGCAGGAGGCTGTCAATGTGCGTCTGCTGAGTGAGTGAATGCACGAACGAGCAAGTGGTCTTAGAAAACTGAAGCCCATCCTGGCTCTGCCACTTCATCTGTAGTGTAACTTCAGGCATATAACTTCCCTTCAGTGCCTTGGTTTCTGCACCTGGAAGTGAGGCTGACTCAGAGCAAGCCCTGCTGCCCCCTCACAGGCCTGCGGTCTCTGGGAGGGAGGACAGCTCAAACTGGGAATTGGCAGGCGTGTTGTCTGAAATGGCTCTGCTGGGGACAGAGTTCTCTAAGCCTAAGAAGTGAAGCCACTTCTTGGCTGAGGGGAGCCTGGGGATGGAAGAATTTCGTTTGCAGTTCTGAGAACAAGGCCAGAGCTTTCTGTTCTTTCCTGGAAGCTGCCTTGCTTGCCCTGTGGTGCCCTGGGGAGGAGAGGCTGCACTCCTTTTCTTCAACCTTCTCAGGTGTCCAAGGCATGCAGCTCCCCGCCCAGGCTTTGGGGCTGGCTGACTTGGAGCCAGTCAGGCACTGGGGCAGTGTCTCCAGATCATCAGGGTTCTTGGACTTTCTGCTCCTTCCTCCTCACTGCACTGGCCTTACTATCTCCTGTCACATGGACACAGCCATGCTCCAGATCTAGGCTGGCCAAGGCAGTGGGACACCAGGGACAAAACCTTTCCCAGAAGAGCCCAACATGTTCTCCTCCCATCTCAATGTGTGCCCACCCCTGCATGTGGACCATGGGTCTCTGTCCCTGAGATAAAGGGATTGCCCTCTGATCCCTGTGAGCAGAAGGGAAGAGGGGGAAACCCTGTGCCTCCTCCCCCAGGCCACACACGTTGTGTGAGGTACTCGAAGCCTGGGAGGGCAGATGTCCACCAGGCTGAGCCTCCGAACACATTCAGCATGCTGCACCCCTGGCTTCCGGGGGCAGGCCTTCTGGTGGGGCTGGCACCCTGCTGCATGCAGCACACCCCCTCCAAGCCACACAGTTTTACGTGGGAGTTCAATTGAGAAACCCAGGTCTACAATGAAACCGCACAAAGTATCATCAGAGGGGTCCTCTCCCATCAGTTCCAGTGACATCCTTGTGCTCCTGAGTTTGGGTGAACGGGGCTTGGTCACTGCTGTAGCTCCATTCCCTGCCCTCACCCAGTAGGGTGTATGCTTACCATTTATGGCTGGGGCTCTCGAGACTGTCATGGTTCCAACATAGCTGTCACTCACCCTCTCGACTTGGGTTTCGTCACCTTTAATATGTGGCAGTGGCAGTTCCAACACTACAAGGTGGTTGTGAGTGGTTAATGCCTATCAGTTGCCTACCTTGGTGCCTGGCCCACTTAGCTAGGCGTGCAGTGCCGCATCAAGGCGTGGCTGAAGCACCCTTCCCCATGAGCCCCGCAGGTGACTGACTGCCTGCCTCAGTAGTTTTCAAACTGTTTTGCTCAGGACCACAGTGATATATGTTGTGACCTCGTACGAACCTGTCTGTGCCTGAAACATAAGTATTGTGAAACAATACTTACTACAGGCAATACAAAATCTGTTATTTTCTCATTTTAGTTTTTAAAAAAAATGCATCATGACCTTCTAAATGAATTTTTAAAATTGCTAATGGGCTCTGACTGTCCATGTGAAAAACACTCTCTAGATCATTCTTGCTTATCCGGGCTGACCTAGCGCATTAGTTCCCCATTGCTGCTGTAGTGATTGCCACAAACGGGGCTGCTGTAGGCGACACAAGACGGATCCTTATGGCTGTGGCCAGAAGTCCACAACCTGTCTCAGCGGGCAGGTGGCATGCCTTCTGGAGGCGACAGAGAACTTGCTTCCTTGCCTTTCCCAGCTTACACAGAGACCTCCTGCACTCCTTGGATTTGTGGCCTGGTGACCCTCCAACCACGATCCCATCATCATATCTCTGACCCTCCTGCCTCCCTCTTGTGAGGGTCCTTGTGATCATATTGGGCCCACCTGGTTCACCCAGGATACTCTCCGCATCATATCTTTAATCCCATCTGAAAAGTTTGCAGGTTCTGGGAGTTAGGATGTGGGCATCTTTGGGGAGAGGGATTATTCCACCTGCCATACTTCATATAAATTACGCACTGACAATAACTTAAATAACATAACCTTATAATTCATGTACTGATCTGTACTGACTATTCCACCTGGGGTAGCTCTCACACACCTGGGGGAACCCTGGGACTTCACATCATTGCCTCCAGAGTTGGGCACACACAGAACTATCCCACTGGTGATAGCTGTTGAGCAGAGTTATGCCTAAGCAATTGGGTTCTGAGGCTGACCCGTTTTCTAAGCATAGTATTCTGGAAAGAACTATTCCTTTTATTGTTGTTAGCAAAATCCTTCATACACTGTTCCCGGGCCTACTAAGGGTCTCCAGGCCTGTTATAGGCCAGTGCTAAGCCCGAAAGCAAACCCCGGCTTTACTATCGAATAGGAATTACTAATCCTGTATCACCATTTTATGGGTAGGGAGGCTGAGGTTCAGAGATGTCAATGATTGCTCAAGGTTACACAACTTGGCAGAAGTGTAATTTGACACTAAATCCCACAGCTTCAAATCCAAGGGCTTTGGTGGTCACCTGGAAGCCCTCCAGATGGGTAGTCACTGTGGGCCCAGGCCTGGCCGGAGTCTCAAAGGTAGGGGGAGAGGAGGGAGCTTCCACAATTTTAAGACCCAGGCTGCCATGACTGGGATGAGAGTCCTTCCATGGGGGAGGAATGACCCAGGTTACAAAGAGAAAGACTGCTCTGTGGCTATGAAGTGCTTGGTAACAAAGTTCATAAATTATATATTTTGTTGCTGCTGTTTCTTTCATGGAATACAATGTTTCTCTAAAAACCTCTGGGCTTGCTAATTTGTAATTTTTGCCCTGCCTTTTCTTTCCTCTCTCTGAGGACAGCCTCGCTGGTGCACCGGGTCAAACTCCTCTACGCGAAGAAGCTCCTGCCATCAGGTCCAGAGAGAACAAGACAGCAAACAGGAAGAGGCAGGCCCACGAGCTGGTACCTCAGGAGCTGGATTCTCTCCTGGAGGGAGTAACTCTTCAGAGAATATCATGACGTCCTCTGAGAAGCAGTGTTACCAGTGTCCTAAAACTAGAGTTGGGTTTTATTCACTGCTCTGCTTCTGGGCAGTGAGGTCAAGAAAATGGCCATGCTAGAGGCTACTCTATTTCTTTACTTTGTTATTCATTTGTATTTGCATCTCTCAAGGGTCTCAGCCTTGGAACGTCAAACTCCGTGTTTAATTATGATGAAAATAACCTAGCTTGGGCACAGCAGTCACTAAACCAAAATTATAATGTGTTCCTTTCCTCTTTCCACCGCACACTCCTTCCTCACAGGTTGCACCTAGAGGTGCCTATTTCTGTGGCTGCCCCTGCTGTGGGCCCAGGGCCCAGACTGCGGGGTCTCAGAGTAGGCTCCCATTTGGGCTTGGCTGCTTACATGGTGGTGGGTATATCTGTTGCCTCGTGTGCAATGTGGGAACAGTACATCTCCTTTGAGAAAGTACTGCAATGCCAAAAGATAGCATTCAATAAATGGTTCTTTTGGTTGAAGAAAAAACACTTGTATTCAATTTAAGAAACTAATAACCTAAGATTTTATCTAAAAAACTGGTCTAAAGAAGAGCTGGCCCAGTTTTTCTACTAAAAACAGAAATATTATAAGGAAACAAAACCAAGAACACATTCAGTATTTTTATTTAATTTTTTTTAGCAATTTACATATCTCCCCACCTTTTCTTTTAAGTTAGTGTGACAATTTTCCATAATAAACTACTAAAAGAGAAACTTTGGTCAGAAATGGAATGAAATAGCAAAAACAAAAACCAAAAAAATAAACAGACAAAAAAACCAAAAAAACAAACAAAACCCAGTCACTGCTTTTAAAAAACCAACACTTTCACCAATTATATTCAAACAAAACCACACAAACAACATTTGCGAGATATGTGTCTTCAGTGTTTTCTTGTGGCTGGCTCTCCTCACCATCATGCACATGGTGGAGCTGCCGTGGGCAGTCTGTCAGTTTGTCACGCTGAATCTGGGAGGCTCACTCAGCTTCACATTATCCGAAGGCCCTGGATGGAAGA